>JACATO010001039.1:0-130000 GCA_018389105.1 Nautilus pompilius
GCCGTAGATATTCACGGATACGTTTTATAGAATTAAGACTTTCACCTGCCGTATTACTAACGGATACGGTTATAGAACGATACAATTTCATTTGCCGTAGTTATTGACGTGTACTGTTATAGTAGTAGAATCTATCACCTGCCATGTGTATTGACGGATACGGGTTAGGGAACTAAAGACTTACACTTGCCGTAGTTATTTAAGGATACGTTTTATCGAAGTAGAATATATCACCTGCTGTTGTTATTGACGGATACGGTTATAGTACTAAGACTTTCAACTGCCGTAGTTAGCACGGATACGGTTATAGAAGTAGATTCTTTCACCTGCGTAGTTTAGTCAGGGGTACGGTTATAGAAGTAGAAACTTTGACCTGCCGTAGTTATGTACGGGTATGTTAATAGAATTAGAGTCTTTCACCTGCCGTAGTTAGTGGGGACTGTTATGAAGTAGAGTCTTTCACTGCCGTATTTTATTGAGGAGTACAGTTATAGAACTAGAGACTTCACCTGCCGTAGTTATTGACGGATGGGCTATAGAACTACAGACTTTCACCTGCCGTAGTTATTGAAGGGAACGGTTTATAGAATAAAGACTTTCAGAGCCGTAGTTATTGACGGGTACGTTGATAGAAGTAGAATCTATCACTACCGTAGTTATTGAAGAGGTAAGGATATGGAAATAAATCTTTCACCTGCCGTAGTTATTGACGGGTACAGTTATAGAACTAAAGACTTTCAACCTGCCGTAGTTACTTACGTATACGGTTATAGAAGTAGAGTCTTTTCAACTGCCGTAGTTATGAGGGGTACTGTGATTGAGTAGAGTCTTTCAACTGCCGTAGTTATTGACGGGTACGGTATAGAAGTAGTCTTTCAATTCCCGTAGTTATTGAAGCGTAGGTTATAGAACTGGAGTCTTTGAGCACCCGTAGTTATGGAGGGGTAGGGTTATAGAAGTACAGTCTTTCACCTGCAGTAGATACTGACGGAAACGGTTATAGAACTAAAGACTTCACCCTGCCGTATATTGATGGGTGCACTTATAGAACTAAAGACTTTCACCTGACGTAGTTATTTTATCAATATGGGTTCTGGAACTAGAGACTTTCACTGCCGTATTTATTTACGGATACGGCTATAGAACTAAAGACTTTCATCTGCCGTAGTTATTGAGGGGTAGGGTTATAGAAGTAAATCTTTCAACGGCCTAGTTATTGGACGAATACGGTTATAGAACTAAACACACTTTCACCTTCCGTATTTTATTGAGGAGTACAGTTATTGAACTAAACACTTTCACCTGCCGTATTATGAAGAGTACAGTTCCAGAAGTAAAAGACTTTTACCTGCCGTAGTTTTATTGCCGGGTAACGTTTATAGATTTAGAATCTTTCACCTGCCGTAGTTATTGAGGGTATTGTTAATGAAGTAGAGTCTTTCATCTGCAGTAGTTATTGAGGGGTACGGTTTATAGAAATAGAGTCTTTCAACGGCCTAGTTATTGACGAATACGGTTATAGAACTAAACACTTTCACCTGCCGTATTTATTGAGGAGTACAGTTATAGAACTAAAGACATTCACTTGACGAAGTTATTTTATCGGATACGGTAATAGAACTAGAGACTTTCAACTGCCCTAGTTATTGACGGATGCGGCTATAGAAGTAGAATCTTTCACCTGCCCTAGTTATTGACGGATACGGTTATAGAACTACAGACTTTCATCTGCCGTAGTTATTGAGGGGCACTGTTATTGAAGTAGAGTCTTTCATCTGCCGTAGTTATTGAGGGGTACGTTTATAGAAGTAAAGTCTTTCACCTGCCGTAGTTATTGAGGTGTACGGTTATAGAAGTATAGACTTTCACCTGCCGTAGATATTCACGGATACGGTTATAGAAGTAGAAACTTTGACCTGCCGTAGTTATTTACGGGTATGTTAATAGAATTAGAGTCTTTCACCTGCCGTAGTTATTGAGGGGTACTGTTATTGAAGTAGAGTCTTTCACTGCCGTAGTTATTAAGGAGTACAGTTATAGAACTAGAGACTTTCACCTGCCGTAGTTATTGACGGATGCGGCTATAGAACTACAGACTTTCACCTGCCGTAGTTATTGAGGGGTACGGTTATAGAAGTAAAGACTTTCACTAGCCGTAGTTATTGACGGGTACGTTTATAGAAGTAGAATCTATCTCTGCCTTAGTTATTGAGGGGTACTGTTATTGAAGTAGAGTCTTTCATCTGCCGTAGTTATTGAGGGGTACGGTTTACAGAAGTAGTGTTTCAATTCCCTTAGTTATTGAAGCGTATGGTTATAGAACTAGAGTCTTTGAGCACCCGTAGTTATTGAGGGGTAGGGTTATAGAAGTACAGTCTTTCACCTGCCGAAGATACTGACGGATACGGTTATAGAATTAAAGACATTCACCTGCCGTAGTTATTGACGGGTACGTTTATAGAAGTAGAATCTTTCACCTGCCGTAGTTATTGAGGTGTACGGATATGGAAGTAGAGTCTTTCACCTGCCGTAGTTATTGAGGGGTACTGTTATAGAAGTAGATTCTTTCACCTGCCGTTGTTATTGACGGATGCGGGTATAGAACTAGAGACTTTCACCTGCCGTAGTTACTTTATCGGATACGGTTATAGAACTAAAGACATTCAATAGACGAAGTTATTTTATCGGATACGGTAATAGAACTATAGACTTTCAACTGCCGTAGTTATTGAGGGGTACGGTTATAGAAGTATAGACTTTTACCTGCCGTAGATATTCACGGATACGTTTAAAGAACTAGAGACTTTCACCTGCCGTAGTTATTGACGGATGCGGCTATAGAAGTAGAATCTTTCACCTGCCCTAGTTATTGACGGATACGGTTATAGAAGTATAGACTTTCACATACCATAGTTATTAAAACGTATGGTTTAAAAATTAGAGGCTTTCACCTACCGTAGTTATTGATGAGTACAGTTATAAAACTACAGACTTTCACCTGCCGTAGTTATTGACGGATGCGGCTATAGAACTACAGACTTTCATCTGCCGTAGTTATTGAGGGGCACTGTTATTGAAGTAGAGTCTTTCATCTGCCGTAGTTATTGAGGGGTACGTTTATAGAAGTAAAGTCTTTCACCTGCCGTAGTTATTGAGGGGTACGGTTATAGAAGTAGAGACTTTCACCTGCCGTAGTTATTAACGGATACGGTTATAGAAGTAGAAACTTGACCTGCCGTAGTTATTTACGGGTATGTTAATAGAATTAGAGTCTTTCACCTGCCGTAGTTATTGAGGGACTGTTATTGAAGTAGAGTCTTTCATCTGCCGTAGTTATTTACGGGTACTGTTATAAAAGTAGAGTCTTTCATCTGCCTAGTTATTGACGAATACGGTTATAGAACTAAAGACATTCACCTGACGAAGTTATTTTATCGGATACGGTAATAGAACTATAGACTTTAAACTGCCGTAGTTATTGAGGAGTACAGTTATTGAACTAAACACTTTCACCTGCCGTATTTATTGAAGAGTACAGTTCCAGAAGTAAAGACTTTTACCTGCCGTAGTTATTGACGGGTACGTTTATAGATTTAGAATCTTTCACCTGCCGTAGTTATTGAGGGGTATTGTTAATGAAGTAGAGTCTTTCATCTGCAGTAGTTATTGAGGGGTACGGTTTATAGAAATAGAGTCTTTCAACGGCCTAGTTATTGACGAATACGGTTATAGAACTAAACACTTTCACCTGCCGTATTTATTGAGGAGTACAGTTATAGAACTAAAGACATTCACCTTGACGAAGTTATTTATCGGATACGGTAATAGAACTAGAGACTTTCAACTGCCCTAGTTATTGACGGATGCGGCTATAGAAGTAGAATCTTTCACCTGCCCTAGTTATTGACGGATACGGTTATAGAACTACAGACTTTCATCTGCCGTAGTTATTGAGGGGCACTGTTATTGAAGTAGAGTCTTTCATCTGCCGTAGTTATTGAGGGGTACGTTTATAGAAGTAAAGTCTTTCACCTGCCGTAGTTATTGAGGTGTACGGTTATAGAAGTATAGACTTTCACCTGCCGTAGATATTCACGGATACGGTTATAGAAGTAGAAACTTTGACCTGCCGTAGTTATTTACGGGTATGTTAATAGAATTAGAGTCTTTCACCTGCGTAGTTATTGAGGAGTACAGTTATAGAACTAGAGACTTTCACCTGCCGTAGTTTATTGACGGATGCGGCTATAGAACTACAACAGACTTCACCTGCCGTAGTTATTGAGGGTACGGTTATAGAAGTAAAGACTTTCACTAGCCGTAGTTATTGACGGGTACGTTTATAGAAGTAGAATCTATCTCTGCCT
Source organism: Nautilus pompilius (assembly GCA_018389105.1). Classification (NCBI taxonomy): domain Eukaryota; kingdom Metazoa; phylum Mollusca; class Cephalopoda; order Nautilida; family Nautilidae; genus Nautilus; species Nautilus pompilius. Next base: position 4,368 of record JACATO010001039.1, read on the forward strand.
TTAGTTATTGAGGGGTACTGTTATTGAAGTAGAGTCTTTCAACTGCCGTAGTTATTGAGGGGTACGGTTTATAGAAGTAGTCTTTCAATTCCCGTAGTTATTGAAGCGTATGGTTATAGAACTGGAGTCTTTGAGCACCCGTAGTTATTGAGGGGTAGGGTTATAGAAGTACAGTCTTTCACCTGCAGTAGATACTGACGGATACGGTTATAGAACTAAAGACATTCACCTGCCGTATATATTGATGGGTACACTTATAGAACTAAAGACTTTCACCTGACGTAGTTATTTTATCAATATGGTTCTAGAACTAGAGACTTTCAACTGCCGTATTTATTTACGGATACGGCTATAGAACTAAAGACTTTCATCTGCCGTAGCTATTGCGGGGTACGGTTATAGAAGTAAAGTCTTTCAACGGCCTAGTTATTGACGAATACGGTTATAGAACTAAACACTTTCACCTGCAGTATTTATAGAGGAGTACAGTTATAGAAGTAAAGACTTTCACCTGCCGTATTTATTGAGGAGTACAGTTATAGAAGTAAAGACTTTCACCTGCCGTAGTTATTGACGGGTACGTTTATAGAAGTAGAATCTTTCACCTGCCGTAGTTATTGAGGGGTACGGATATGGAAGTAGAGTCTTTCACCTGCCGTAGTTATTGAGGGGTACTGTTATTGAAGTAGAGTCTTTCATCTGCAGTAGTTATTGAGGGGTACTGTTATAGATGTAGATTCTTTCACCTGCCGTAGTTATTGACGGATGCGGGTATAGAACTAGAGACTTTCAACTGCCGTAGTTATTGAGGGGTACGGTTATAGAAGTATAGACTTTCATCTGCCGTAGATATTCACGGATACGTTTATAGAACTAGAGACTTTCACCTGCCGTAGTTATTGACGGATGCGGCTATAGAAGTAGAATCTTTCACCTGCCCTAGTTATTGACGGATACGGTTATAGAAGTATAGACTTTCACATACCATAGTTATTAAAACGTATGGTTAAAAAATTAGTGGCTTTCACCTACCGTAGTTATTGAGGAGTACAGTTATAAAACTACAGATTTTCACCTGCCGTAGTTATTGACGGATGCGGCTATAGAACTACAGACTTTCATCTGCCGTAGTTATTGTGGGGCACTGTTATTGAAGTAGAGTCTTTCATCTGCCGTAGCTATTGCGGGGTAGGGTTATAGAAGTAAAGTCTTTCAACGGCCTAGTTATTCACGAATACGGTTATAGAACTAAACACTTTCACCTGCAGTATTTATAGAGGAGTACAGTTATTGAACTAAACACTTTCACCTGCCGTATTTATTGAGGAGTACAGTTATAGAAGTAAAGACTTTCACCTGCCGTAGTTATTGACGGGTACGTTTATAGAAGTAGAATCTTTCACCTGCCGTAGTTATTGAGGGGTACGGATATGGAAGTAGAGTCTTTCACCTGCCGTAGTTATTGAGGGGTACTGTTATTGAAGTAGAGTCTTTCATCTGCAGTAGTTATTGAGGGGTACTGTTATTGAAGTAGATTCTTTCACCTGCCGTAGTTATTGAGGGGTACGGTTTATAGAAGTAGTCTTTCAATTCCCGTAGTTATTGAAGCGTATGGTTATAGAACTAGAGTCTTTGAGCACCCGTAGTTATTGAGGGGTAGGGTTATAGAAGTACAGTCTTTCACCTGCCGAAGATACTGACGGATACGGTTATAGAACTAAAGACATTCACCTGCCGTATATATTGATGGGTACACTTATAGAACTAAAGACTTTCACCTGACGTAGTTATTTTATCAATATGGTTCTAGAACTAGAGACTTTCAACTGCCGTATTTATTTACGGATACGGTTATAGAACTAAAGACATTCACTTGACGAAGTTATTTTATCGGATACGGTAATAGAACTATAGACTTTCAACTGCCGTAGTTATTGAGGGGTACGGTTATAGAAGTATAGACTTTCACCTGCCGTAGATATTCACGGATACGTTTATAGAACTAGAGACTTTCACCTGCCGTAGTTATTGACGGATACGGCTATAGAAGTAGAATCTTTCACCTGCCCTAGTTATTGACGGATACGGTTATAGAAGTATAGACTTTCACATACCATAGTTATTAAAACGTATGGTTAAAAATTAGAGGCTTTCACCTACCGTAGTTATTGAGGAGTACAGTTATAAAACTACAGACTTTCACCTGCCGTAGTTATTGACGGATGCGGCTATAGAACTACAGACTTTCATCTGCCGTAGTTATTGAGGGGCACTGTTATTGAAGTAGAGTCTTTCATCTGCCGTAGTTATTGAGGGGTACGTTTATAGAAGTAAAGTCTTTCACCTGCCGTAGTTATTTACGGGTACTGTTATAAAAGTAGAGTCTTTCATCTGCCGTAGTTATTGAGGGGTACGGTTTATAGAAGTAGAGTCTTTCAACGGCCTAGTTATTGACGAATACGGTTATAGAACTAAAGATTTTCACCTGCAGTAGTTATTTTATCGGATACGGTTATAGAACTAAAGACATTCACCTGACGAAGTTATTTTATCGGATACGGTAATAGAACTAGAGAGTTTCAACTGCCAAAGTTATTGAGGGGTACGGTTAGTATAGAAGTATAGACCTTTCCCTGCCGTAGATATTCACGGATACGTTTAGAACTAGAGACTTTCACCTGCGTAGTTACTAACGGATACGGTTATAGAACTATACAATTTCACTTGGCCGTAGTTATTGACGTGTACTGTTATAGTAGTAGAACTATATCACCTGCCATTGTTATTGACGGATACGGTTATAGAACTAAAGACTTTCACTGGTCGTAGTTATTTAAGGATACGTTTATCGAAGTAGAATCTATCACCTGCCGTAGTTACTGACGGATACGGTTATAGAACTAAAGACTGTTCACCTGCCGTAGTTTTTTACGTATACGTTTATAGAAGTAGAATCTATCACCTGCGTAGTTACAGACGGATACGGTTATAGAACTACAGAATTGCACCTGCCGTAGTTATTTAACGTATTTTTATAAGAAGAGATTAAAATTTCGAGTTTTATCTAATTGAACTTACAGTACTTTATTAAGAAGGATACGGTTTATAGAACTAAAGACATTTCACGAGAAGTTATTTTATCGGATACGTAATAGAACTATAGACTTTCAACTGCCGTAGTTATTGAGGGGTACGGTTTATAGAAGTATAGCTTTTACCTGCCGTAGATATTCACGGATACGTTTAAAGAACTAGAGACTTCACCTGCCGTAGTTATTGACGGATGCGGCTATAGAGTGAAGTTCTTTCACCTGCCCTAGTTATTGACGGATACGGTTATAGAAGTATAGACTTTAACATACCATAGTTATTAAAACGTATGGTTAAAAAATTAGAGGCTTTCACCTACCGTAGTTATTGATGAGTACAGTTATAAAACTACAGACTTTCACCTGCCGTAGTTATTGACGGATGCGGCTATAGAACTACAGACTTTCATCTGCTGTAGTTATTGAGGGGCACTGTTATTGAAGTAGAGTCTTTCATCTGCCGTAGTTATTGAGGGGTACGTTTATAGAAGTAAAGTCTTTCACCTGCCGTAGTTATTTACGGGTACTGTTATAAAAGTAGAGTCTTTCATCTGCCTAGTTATTGACGAATACGGTTATAGAACTAAAGATTTTCACCTGCCGTAGTTATTTTTTCGGATACGGTTATAGAACTAAAGACATTCACCTGACGAAGTTATTTTATCGGATACGGTAATAGAACTAGAGACTTTCAACTGCCCTAGTTATTGACGGATGCGGCTATAGAACTAGAGACTTTCACCTGCCGTAGTTATTTAAGGATACGTTTATACGAGTAGAATCTATAACATGCCGTAGTTACTGACGGATACGGTTATAGAACTAAAGACTTTCACCTGCCGTAGTTATTTTATCGGATACGGTAATAGAACTAGAGACTTTCAACTGCCGTAGTTATTGAGGGGTCCGGTTATAGAAGTATAGACTTTCACCTGCCGTAGATATTCACGGACACGTTTATAAAACTAGAGACTTTCACTTACCGTAGTTATTGACGGTTACGGTTATAGAACTAAAGACTTTCAACTGCCGTAGTTATTCACGGATACGGTTATAGAAGTAGAAACTTTGACCTGCCGTAGTTATTTACGGGTATGTTAATAGAATTAGAGTCTTTCACCTGCCGTAGTTATTGAGGGGTACTGTTATTGAAGTAGAGTCTTTCACTGCCGTATTTATTAAGGTGTACAGTTATAGAACTAGAGAATTTCACCTGCCGTAGTTATTGACGGATGCGGCTATAGAACTACAGACTTTCACCTGCCGTAGTTATTGAGGGGTACGGTTATAGAAGTAAAGACTTTCACTAGCCGTAGTTATTGACGGGTACGTTTATAGAAGTAGAATCTATCTCTGCCTTAGTTATTGAGGGGTACTGTTATTGAAGTAGAGTCTTTCATCTGCCGTAGTTATTGAGGGGTACGGTTTACAGAAGTAGTCTTTCAATTCCCGTAGTTATTGAAGCGTATGGTTATAGAACTAGAGTCTTTGAGCACCCGCAGTTATTGAGGGGTAGGGTTATAGAAGTACAGTCTTTCACCTGCCGAAGATACTGACGGATACGGTTATAGAATTAAAGACATTCACCTGCCGTATATATTGATGGGTACACTTATAGAACTAAAGACTTTCACCTGACGTAGTTATTTTATCAATATGGTTCTAGAACTAGAGACTTTCAACTGCCATATTTATTTACAGATACGGCTATAGAACTAAAGACTTTCATCTGCCGTAGCTAGTACGGGGTACGGTTATAGAAGTAAAGTCTTTCAACAGCCTAGTTATTGACGAATACGGTTATAGAACTAAACACTTTCACCTGCAGTATTTATAGAGGAGTACAGTTATTGAACTAAACACTTTCACCTGCCGTATTTATTGAGGAGTACAGTTATAGAAGTAAAGACTTTCACCTGCCGTAGTTATTGACGGTTACGTTTATAGAAATAGAATCTTTCACCTGCCGTAGTTATTGAGGTGTACGGATATGGAAGTAGAGTCTTTCACCTGCCGTAGTTATTGAGGGGTACTGTTATTGAAGTAGAGTCTTTCATCTGCAGTAGTTATTGAGGGGTACTGTTATAGAAGTAGATTCTTTCACCTGCCGTTGTTATTGACGGATGCGGGTATAGAACTAGAGACTTTCACCTGCCGTAGTTACTTTATCGGATACGGTAATAGAACTATAGACTTTCAACTGCCGTAGTTATTGAGGGCTACGGTTATAGAAGTATAGACTTTCACCTGCTGTAGATATTCACGGATACGTTTATAGAACTAGTGACTTTCACCTGCCGTAGTTATTGACGGCTGCGGCTATAGAAGTAGAATCTTTCACCTGCCCTAGTTATTGACGGATACGGTTATAGAAGTATAGACTTTCACATACCATAGTTATTAAAACGTATGGTTAAAAAATTAGAGGCTTTCACCTACCGTAGTTATTGAGGAGTACAGTTATAAAACTATAGACTTTCACCTGCCGTAGTTATTGACGGATGTGGCTATAGAACTACAGACTTTCATCTGCCGTAGTTATTGAGGGGCACTGTTATTGAAGTAGAGTCTTTCATCTGCCGTAGTTATTGAGGGGTACGGTTTATAGAAGTAGAGTCTTTCAACGGCCTAGTTATTGACGAATAAGGTTATAGAACTAAAGATTTTCACCTGCCGTAGTTATTTTATCGGATACGGTAATAGAACTAGAGACTTTCAACTGCCGTAGTTATTGAGGGGTACGGTTATAGTAATATAGACTTTCACCTGCCGTAGATATTCACGGATACGTTTATAGAATTAGAGACTTTCACCTGCCGTAGTTACTAACGGATACGGTTATAGAACTATACAATTTCATTTGCCGTAGTTATTGACGTGTACTGTTATAGTAGTAGAATCTATCACCTGCCATTGTAATTGACGGATACGGTTAGAGAACTAAAGACTTACACTTGCCGTAGTTATTTAAGGATACGTTTATCGAAGTAGAATATATCACCTGCCGTTGTTATTGACGGATACGGTTATAGTACTAAAGACTTTCAACTGCCGTAGTTATTCACGGATACGGTTATAGAAGTAGATTCTTTCACCTGCCGTAGTTATTCAGGGGTACGGTTATAGAAGTAGAAACTTTGACCTGCCGTAGTTATTTACGGGTATGTTAATAGAATTAGAGTCTTTCACCTGCCGTAGTTATTGAGGGGTACTGTTATTGAAGTAGAGTCTTTCACTGCCGTATTTATTGAGGAGTACAGTTATAGAACTAGAGACTTTCACCTGCCGTAGTTATTGACGGATGGGGCTATAGAACTACAGACTTTCACCTGCCGTAGTTATTGAAGGGAACGGTTATAGAAATAAAGACTTTCACCAGCCGTAGTTATTGACGGGTACGTTTATAGAAGTAGAATCTATCACTACCGTAGTTATTGAGAGGTAAGGATATGGAAATAGAATCTTTCACCTGCCGTAGTTATTGACGGGTACAGTTATAGAACTAAAGACTTTCACCTGCCGTAGTTATTTACGTATACGGTTATAGAAGTAGAGTCTTTCAACTGCCGTAGTTATTGAGGGGTACTGTTATTGAAGTAGAGTCTTTCAACTGCCGTAGTTATTGAGGGGTACGGTTTATAGAAGTAGTCTTTCAATTCCCGTAGTTATTGAAGCGTATGGTTATAGAACTGGAGTCTTTGAGCACCCGTAGTTATTGAGGGGTAGGGTTAGAAGTAGCAGTCAGTCTTTCACCTGCAGTAGATACTGACGGAAACGGTTATAGAACTAAAGAACATTCACCTGCCGTATATATTGATGGGTGCCACTTATAGAACTAAAGACTTTCACCTGACGTAGTTATTTTATCAATATGTTCTGGAACTAGAGACTTTCAACTGCCGTATTTATTTAACGGATACGGCTATAGAACTAAAGACTTTCATCTGCCGTAGGGTTACATCGCCATGGTATTATGACGACGGTGCACAGTGGATGAAGGCAACAAGTAATAGACATCTCCTTCATGCCGCATCACTTTTAAGCCTAGAAACTGTACATTGTTATATAAGGCCCAAGTCCACAACAAAGAAAGTTTGGACGTGATTCACGCTATCTGATAACACACGTAAAATACCCATAGTTCTAGCAGCTTTAAAAAGGTGGTCGCAATGACGCTTGGTTATCAAAACGATAAAAGTATATTCTGGTTATATTATTTCCGAATAGAGGAGGAGATATTTAGGTGCTTACAGCGCTTGTAGCTGCATTATACGGGTACTCAAGAGCTGATTAGAAGATATCTTTAATTCGGCGAGGTGTCGTTCGTTAATATTCACTTTCCTGGGAAGACATAAACCATTTCTACGGTCTAGCTCTGTTTGTGGAGGGCGGCCTCCGGTGGTCCGGTGGTAGGCTACTGAACGACTGCAGTTGAAGACCCAGATTCAATTCGGTATACCTCCCTGTCATGTTCCTTCTCACTTTGCCTTACTAGCCGGCCACATCTGTTTCTTTTTACATCTGAAGTTGGAGACTTCTACTAGGGTTTTCCGGATACGTGTTGCGGAGCTAACGACAACATCTCTTCACCATCGAGACCGTACGTAGGTAGCCACTTCCTCTTCTAACTCACTGACAGAGCAGCCCAAAGGTTACAATTCATATAGAATCACTCAGCCCCCCAAAAAATGGGCATCCACATTTATATCTCAAAATGGACAGATCCAGTAAGGGTTTTCCTGCCAACGTTGGCAGTGCCGTCGGTTCCCCTCGAGGTGGCTCGGTCACGCTCTCTGGTGGATAACCAAGCCACTAGTTTCCGTTGTAGAGACTAGTGAACGAAAAAGAAGTCAGATGCAAAGATAATGAAAACCAAGACCAAAAAAAAAAAATTAATTTAATACCCTGACTTTCAAAAGGCAAAAAAAAACCAAAACAAAACAGTTTTTTTAAAGATTTTTAATTAATATTGTCTTTCTAATTATAAATGCAAATGGGATTTATTCACAGTGGAACTTTGTGAATTGTTTTAGTGTTAGAAGTAGTGTCTTCATCGCGCTCTTGTGTCCTCCACGGCTTTACCTGGTCAGCCAGTTAGATCGGCCGAGAATGGCTATAGTCTAGCCTTCTCTAGTAATCGCCTGACGAATTAACGGATGAATTAATCTCCTTAATTTTTAAACCTTAAAAAAAAAATCGTTCTTGTGAAGTCGTGCATCCACTGTCGTGCAAAGGCCTCGTTAATTAGATCAGGTGTCTGTTCTAGATCAAGAAACGGGAGTCTCGACTTACGTGAATTTCGAAGCATCACCTTGATCGAGTATCTAATAACGAAATCGATTATCCACTGATGTAACCACGCTCGGGTTCTTTGCCCGATACTGATGATGCAAGCATTAGAGAGCAAACTGAAGGGTTATGGGGGTCTCGATCACTGATTAAGTACGAACTTCGTTTGATTAACTGAACAGAATGAGATGCGAGTCAACTGTGAACCATCGCGCAGGAGAAGCTCGTCAAGAATCGCTTACTCTTTACAAACGTACGAAGAAATGCATCAAGAGGTAACGAATGGGAATCACGCTGAAAGCTAACGCCAGCGCATTGTCCGACCTTACGAGGACCGATCCCGGAACTTTAGATTCTCGTATACCCATGTAATTTGAAATAAAAGACATTGCCGTATAAATAATTCTGACAGGTAGCTTTTATTGTAATACTATTTACAACCTGTGGCAGTAATTAACGTAAACGAATACAGGGTTTTAAAACGCAAATCAAACCGTGTTGCAGGTAGGTTTTAACGTAGATTAGCAACCGGATTTATAAATCTTAGCAGCTGGCAACCTAAAGACGTACGAACAGTGATATCATCAGGCTGTATGTCGATAAAAGCAGACAAACAGCAGGACAGGATAGTGTCAGTAGTAGTAGAATTCTCTGCCTTCCTGTCGGTGTAACGTGTTGCTTTTACAATGATTAAAATAAGGCGGTGCCATAGCAACGGGTTAAATCATCGTACGCTACCACCAGCTCCATCTGTTTTACCTAGCAGTGGTCGTATTCTAACTTAATACGAGACATAATTCCTAATTTTATACATTTTTAAAAAAAGTCACTAAATATTTACTTTTATGAAAAGAATTATACGTTTTGAAAACATTCGCTGGGCTTGAAAACTAATTAGAAATTCGCTCCCCCTTTTTAAAATAAAAAAAAAAAAGTTACTCCCCTGTTACTTAACCTGAAATAAATTAGGCACCCTAATTTCTGTTAGCTATTCCCCTGCAGTTTCCAATCATCTAAACGATTTGTCCCCTAATGCCAATACGATGCTGAAGTCATTTTCGCGGTGTAATATTATTGCTGCTCTACCTTTCAACTTCGATAATAAATATAATAGCGTATTTGCACTACATCGGGGCTCTGTTTATATTGATTTACACAGTTGTTGCATCCGTTCGACTGTGTGATCTGATCATATGGTGGCCACTGCTTCGCGTCGAACGAAGGCCCCTGCCAGCGCTTAACTGATGGTTAACTTTGGATAACATAAGAACCCTTTCTGAAGCCCGTTCGCTTAATCTAAATACCACTCTTACACTCGACGAGCTCCGCATAAGTCCAATCTAATCATGGCCAACATGGCCGATTTGAATGGAAACCCGGTTTTATTTGATTATAAATTTCATGGTTTTTGAGTAGTATTAACCCGTCAGATTACGACCAGTGGCCTCAAGTTTCGGCGAAGTGAACTTTAATTAAAGTAAATTTTGTTGCCACTTTTTAATACGACGTTGAAGAGCGGGCGGTGATCAAATTGATGAAATCTCGGAGACCCTCATTAAAAAAGAGAGAGAGAGAGACGAGGAATTACTCGTCCCAAGGGAGGTAACAAAGGCGACAAATTATAAAAGGGTCATGTCCGGACGTCATGATATTCATTGCTTGCGCAACGGCCTCTCGATGAAAAGGCATTCGTCTCGCCGGGTCTCCTGAGAGTCGCTGTCTGAACGGTATATGATAAATAATATTTCGAATCCACTCAGGAATTCTTTGAAATTGCAGGCATTAATGAAATCCGTCAAGAGGCGGTAATAGATGGGAATCCTATGAAAATGTACGCGACATTGCTGTCTTGGGATGGGCCGCCTGAAGAAATCTCAGCACGTACACGGCGAACTCTTTAAGCTTTGACATGTTTCTCCCTGACAGAGAGCCCCCGGACCGGCCGCTCAGGCACGGACCAGCTTTATTTATTCTTTGTCACCGGGGTCAGAAATTGCTCACATGCAGTTGAAATAATATTCCAGATCATGATAAATATTTGAAAGGTCCGCCGAGGTGTCATAAGCTATCGCGATCGGATCGACTCGGGGCACGGCTGCTCAAATAGACCCCAGAGACTGAACAGCCGGACGTTTCCGGATTAATTAACTAGGGAGACCTACGCTTACAGATCACCGCTTTTAGGCTATCTTTTATCGCCATCAATAAAATTTTTGACCTCTTCTTCATCCCCCCATTTCTCTTTCTAATTTGTCTACTATGCCCGGACATTACAGAGCACACGATCGTCATGCGGCACCTCCGCCGAAACTTCATACCGCCAGTCAAAGAATTTATCTTTTTCCGCATCGTACGATCCCTCTCCTTTTTGTGATTACTGCCGATTTCTGGAAAAATATCTCCGAGCCGTTTGGAAAATATCCAAATTTATGAGATCCTTCGAGAAAGATCATTATGGAAAGCAAACTAGCAGCTTGGTTCCCATCTGAAGAGCTGTGGCGGAAACAGCGGTTTATCACGTTCTGTTTGCTCCGGCGATGTGCGAAAGCGAAGGAGGACGAGATCCACTTCAGAGAAGAACAAACGGCTGGGAGGGAGGGGGGGGGAGGAGAGAGAGAGAGAGAGAGAGAGAGAATCTCGCTTATAATGGTGGAACTGTCGGAGATGGCAGACAAACCATCTGAACGTTCCTTCCAACTTTGTCTCTGTCTCTGGGTCCCATTTAGAAAGATAGTCTCTCTCTCTCTCTCCTTTTTTCTACCAGTTTCTTTCTGTTTTTTTTTTTTTTTTTTAAATGGAACTTCATCCAAACACGGAAATGAGCAGGGTACTCGAATTAATATTGTATAAAGCCAAGAAAATTGCCTCACGAGCTTTAGATTAATAAAGAAAAAAACAAAAACAGAATTAACTAGGCGAACCAGCTCGGAGACACTCCCCGACATATAGGCTGGTAAGAAGATGCGGACTGAATTATGTGCGCAAGAGGGAAAACGACTATTACATTAAAACATAAGCCAGAAATATAACATCTTAAAATTAAATGTTTTGTAGAAATATAATCATTACACATGTATTGTTGGTTATTATCAAAAGGTCATAAGATCTGCGTACTAGATTCATTTGCATAAAAGGCTGCAGTTCATCACGTGAGATGCCGCCAAGCGCATAGAAGTTAGAATTATCCTCAGAAGCAGGTAAACTAACAAAAAATCAACAACAAGCGTTTAAGATGTTTTATCGATAGTAATTAAATATCTGCCTCATTAAAGCGGTTAAGAATTTTTTTTTTTTTTTTGTAGACTGACTCAATATTCCAGTCTATTCGGAAAAAAAAACCAATCGTCTTGATTTCTCCAACGGACTCTGTCACGGTGACCTTTCACGACTGCCGACCGAGAGGGGTCGCTTCTGCTTATTCGGAACGTCGGAATAAAGAGGAAGTCTCTCTCTCTCTCTCGGAAAGTTACGAAGAACCATGGATATTTACTATTATTATTATTATTATTATTATTATTATTATTATTATTATTATTATTATTATTATTATTATTATTATTATTATTATTATTGGAATTATAGAAGAGATCTTTTGATGATAAAAATTTCCTGTCTCGTTAGTCTGGTTTAATTATCAGAACCAGAGACGAGGCCATTCTGGCTGGCCTAACCAAGGCGTCGGCTAGAGAGCCCCCCCCGCCTATTAATTGGATTTAAAATCTGGTTTGCTTTGTCACTGTTAACTAATATATATATATATAAACCCTGCTATATTAATTTGGCAATTCCCATAAACGAGCGTATCTGACTCCTGTTTACCTGTGTCAGGTGTGGTGATTTTAAATCTCGAACGTCAGCCAGCAGGTTCCTTCCATTCCGGGAAAGAGGGCGGAATTCTGGGATATTTTTTCGTTCGGTCGAGATCGTGTTACAGGCCGTTCAGAGTGAGGCGAGGACCAACAGCGGATTGCCAAAGATGCGGACATGTCTCCTGAATCCCCGGAAAAATATTTTCCGGAGGTTTAGCTGGGTGAACGTCATTGCCGCGATAGATGCGACAGCGCGACAAGATCGAGCCGCTACACGGCACGTGTTTACCTACTTATCGACGTTGCAGGAGACCTAGAATACTAGAACCAAGGCGTTGCACTTTCTGCAGAACCATGGACATCGTGAAGTCCTCGTATGAACCAGATCTAGCATCTGAGAATTGCAGGAGACCTAGAATACTAGAAACCAAGGCGTTACACTTCCTGCAGAACCATGGACATCCTGAAGTCCTCGTATGAACCAGATCTAGCATCTGAGAATTGCAGGAGACCTAGAATACTAGAAACCAAGGCGTTAGACTTTCTGCAGAACCATGGACATCCTGAAGTCCTCGTATGAACAAGATCTAACATCTGAGAAAGGCATCTTGATTATCAGGTAAAAGAGAACCCGTCCAGGTCCCGCCAATGCGATGGACTTCAAGGAAAGCTCTATTGGAGAGGGGAACCCGTAATGTAGAAATTGGCTAGTTCCGAGCCAAACAGAGTTAACGAACTTCGTGATGGAAAAGATGACTAACTCAGTGAAGAACCTCACTTTCTGACTTGTCTTTAATTTCCGTTTTTCGCTGCAGACTAACATATTGTAATAACAACGGATGGCAAAACTATTAAAGCAGCCCGCCGTAGATTATCGCTGTTACTTCAGGGTCTTAGAATCTGCAATTATTTAAAAAGAAAACTTTGTCGGATCTTCCCTCCTCAACTGTCTAAAATACAGACTCAGTACATCTAGATTTTAATCGTTTTACAAGTTATAAGCACGTAAATTAAACTCTTACAACGGCAGCCATAATGGTGGATTGATTCGCCATTGAATTTTCTCATATTTAATGCATAGATTAATTTATTAAAGGCGTTTGAACGTCAGAAAATCCATAATGTAAAAAAAAAAAAAAATCAGTTTATTTCAAACTTTGCCGCACGAGACACGTATTATCGAAATACCATCTATCATTCCCGATTATTTATTTTATAAGTGAATCCAGTCTTCGTTGAGTTTCTTTTCCTCATTTGGCGGCACCTCTTCTCAGTAGGGACCCCAAGCACCAGGTGATCATACTGCTGTCAGTTAAAAGCTATTATCATAACAGTTCGAGTCATTTAGAACAGGATTCGAAACTGTTAAAGGTATGCAATAAGTAGACGATAAAATTCTGGGTGTATTTTCTATAGCATACCGGAACAAAAGAAGAAATACAGCATCGTTCAAAATAGCAATAATAGAATAGCATGCGGTGAACACACAGAGAAAAATAATTTGTATAATGTTTAGACAAGTAGGATAATGTGAAAAGTATGTGGGATAGTTTAATATTGAAGTATATCCATTCTTTTTATCGCCTCAATGATTCCATTATGATAACTGCCCGTACTGTATTCTGCCTAAACCAAAGATGACAACATACGAATTACTTCCGGGTCAAGTAAAATAACCCATTTAGCTCACTGATATTTTCCGGCTAATCAGGGTTATAAAAATTAAATGCGGGAGTCATTCCATTATATTTAAAATCTTTCAAACGAAATTGTGCAATAATCTTCTTCGATTCATCTGAACTAGCCGTAATCGAAGTATTATCCTTTACAAGATCAAAAGGTTTTAATATATTTTATTTTGTCGACCATATTATTCGCTTGCTCCTTAAAAGTTGGTCCCTAACTGCTGGCGTCATTCAGACAATTCCTTTTTTTTTTAACCCTTTAAAATTGTTAGCTACATCGTAATCTTGAAGATCGCTGCTTTCATAGAGCCAAGCCGATTTTCTTTCGTTGTATGTGTAGAGCATCATCCGAGTTTTAAAACCCTGCTACATTCTTCCAAGTGTCACTTTAAAATGCGACTATGCACAATTTCAACAGGCACCAAATTAGTAACCGGACCGCTAAGGGGGGGGGACGTCAGCCCGAGTTCGAATCAGATCGATGCAGTTCCCTAGCGTGATTCCCCCCCCGGTGTTCTTCCACCTCCAAAGATGAGAAGTCCTCCCTGTACCTTTGTGCCAGGACCGTTTGTTTTTGGCCGCCGCCCTGTCCGTGGGCGAAGGATGGATGAATCCTACTACTATTTATAACTCGGATTCAATTATATACCGATGTACAGAAATCTTTAAATGAATATTAGAAGTAATTAATCAATTATTCTCATGTCAGTACCCAGACGATCACTATTTCGCTTGTTTGTTTGTTTTTCTTCTTTTGGCCAAGTCCTACGACAGAATCGACGCCAGCGCCATCTAGCATCATGCATCGCTATGCGCGACGACGACGATGTGTGTATGTAGTTTTGTGTCGCCTCCCAGGTGAACGGTGGCAAAGCCCCGTGGAGGTGAGGAAAGTACTGAAAGTTTTAAATATTCTAAAATGTTATTGTTTATGGAGCAAAGTAAAATCTCTCATTCGCGGTTATTTCTTTAAGCTTCAGACAAGAGAGCGAGTAAACGTGATGGCAGCCAAAGGATACACGTGGAGAAAGAAAACAGCGTTTGGATTTAAATGATATTTCCGGTTTCGTGCTTAGAATGCGTAAAACTCCTCTTCAAACAAGAAGACAAAGTCATTAAAGTTTAGGTCGATTTAATCCCGATTTGCTGGAAGTGATACTGGCGGCTGTAGTCCTCTTTTTATGTGTTTCCAAAGATTTATGCTTGTTCTCCACTACTTTCTTATTTTTCTGACTCATTCCTGACCCGGTTTCCTATTACGCAGCTGAAGATAAACAGTTTCCATCAGAAAAGATGGCCATAACTTAGATAATACAATCGCATCCTTCTTTTGCCACCTTTGCCTTCTCTAAGTTTAAACTATCCCAGAGTCTGCTTAATTAGGCGGATGTGTCATATTTATGACCAGACTCTGTACATCCGGTATTATTGTGAAAGCAGTCAGGAGTGGCGGGGAAAGGTGCGAAAATTACTTACGTTTTCTCTCACCGGTCCGCGGAGCCGGTGATTTATAGATGCGACTTTTTACCACAATGGGGCGAAACCTCGTTTTAATGGCGATCAAGTTAGCTTTCGGTCTGACGTTTCTGGTGCGTCTCTTGTGGCAACAGAATCCGCAGTGTGCGTTTATGGGGACGGAAGTCCGTTTGTCTACCCATCTCTTCTAACCAGGCATCTTCTACAGAGCGTAGACTCCCGCCCACCTACACACAGGCGCGAGTAGTACAAAACACGGCCTTATATTTCACATTAAAGGTCCCATTGTAGAATTACTTCTTGTGGCGGAAACTAAATACACGGGCGCACAGATTTTTATTTTTGAAATATCCTAACCCGGTTTGACTGTTGCTAATCCCGTAAAGACATCCTTTAAAGTCGCGTTAGCGCTGATTATCGTCCTATGGAACAATGCCAACGTAATTTAACGAGTGAAGTTGGTTGTGGACCTATTAGTCTAAAGACTATGTGCGCACAGTGAAATGTGTCACAGTACTGTGCACATTTATGACGCACAATCACAATATTATGCACAACCATGACGTAGATGCAGTTGTCCGTTGCATTTATGCTCGGAGAGATGTAGCGCCGACCAGAGACGTTTGAAGTTTATCAAATTTGAAATTCGCCTAAAATCCCCTTGAGTTTATTTATGAAGGGAAAAGTTCCCTTTTAAAGGCCGATCCGGTGTTCCTTTGAGCTTCACAGACTGGAGAAAGCCCTCGTCTATATATTTTGAGACAGTATACGCAAAATCCATCTTCAACAGTAAACTTCCCGAAACGTCATGGGCTATATTTTTCTTTTATCGGCGAGTTCTTTCGCAGTCAGAAGGTGCTGTGCGGATTACAATTCAGGAAAAGATCTGTTTTTTCCTTTTAATATAAGGAAAGGAAAATTAATGATTTTAAAAAATACTTTACGTAACATTTATTGATATATTAACAACCCGTCTGTGACTGTTTTATTTTTCCCAATGATAAATGTTGGCATCCTGTTAGTGAAACATTAATAAGCCAATCAGTGTGCGATGTGTATTGTATATTAATGCTGTTTTTTTTTTTTTTAAAGATGGGAAATCAATAAATCGATATTCTTGGAATGAGAATACAAAAATTAGTAACGTCACAGGTGAAGCGTCTCGCACAACTATGACGAGTAAACCAAGCGCCGTGAAGGCAGGCAACTGTGCACGGCCATGACGCCTGCAGTGTTGTTTCTGATCTTCTCGATGTTGCTGTATACGCTTTTAAAAAAACAGGCCGAAAGTTTACGCCCACAAGGTTTCTTTTCGGATTGATGCTGTAAGTTATCACAGAAAACGATGCTCCTGTCGTTGTTGTTGTTGTTTTTTTTTTAGTTTGGAATCAATTAACTCCGCTTTTTAAACAGGCTTCATTGTGCACGTTCAGACTTTCCTACAACCTATTAGATCTTTGTAACCCCCACTTTTTTTCTTTCTTTTCTTTGGTGGGGACGGGGTTTTTAATTCGGGGAAACAAACCGAAAATACTGCGAAGTGTGAACAATAAAACGAATGTGCGGGGCCCATAGTTTCAGGAGAAATCAATTCTGGGAAACGTGGTTATAAATTTTATTAATGAGAGACGACCAAGGCTCATCTCTCTCATCTCTCTCTCTCTGTAGCAATAATCCGTTATAAACCAATTTTCCCCTTTTACCAGAGATGCATTATTATTGGCCTTGTCAGGCCATTAATAACAGCACAGCCTTCGTTCACCCCCCCCGAACTCCATAAGAAACCCAAATCTCTTATCGCTGCTGCGACCCGGTCCGTGAGGTGTTCCCCCGATATCTTTTATCTGACGACTTTTCTAACGCAGAGTAATGAGACCGGATCTGTGATATGGCTACGGCGGGCGACAGCGGAGGAAGCGACTGCTACCGAGCGGACAGATGACGAGGGAAATGCGCGAGAAGGGCGATGTGAAGCAGCCATTGGTGGCCGTGTCAGAGCGCGCGACTCGCCTGACACGGTGATGTCTTTTTCACGTGGGATAAAGCGTTAACGTGATTGGAGTTTCCGGTATGACTAAGAGTCAATAAAACCTCCAGCATGAGAAAGTTCCCGTCCTCCGCCGCCGAAGAACCACTGGCAGCGAGCGACACGCGGGGAGCTCCCCTCCCCCTTCTCTTCCCTATCATTAGTTTTATAAAGGGAAGCTTTGGGGATTGGCGAGGTGATGTTTTTCGAGAGCGGCCCGATACTTCACGCCACGCTGGGCAGAACCCGGTCCGACCGTCGACCCTCGTTTTCAAAAAAATCGCGTGGGAGAGGATGTGGGGGAGGAGAGGGGACAAAAGAGAATTAATTTCCTTTTTTTATGCAGTCCGCATGTGAACGGCTTTCTCTTGTGTTCTTGTGTTTCACGAGCGGCTCCTAATTACCAGTATAAATGTCTTGTCATTGCTTTTTGACAAGCTGCTGCTGCATCTTGGCGAGTGGTAAGACGATCTGCTTCCCTTCCGTGACGTAGGAAACATATGGCGTTTGTGTCAAGAAATATAAATTTCCAAAGCCGAGCTGAGAAGACAGTTTTCTTAATTGAATTCAAAAGGCATTGGCGATTTTTTTTTTTTTAGAAAAAGGGAAGAATACTAATAATAATCCAGTTCCCGCAGAAGCTGGGAACTGAAGAAAAGAAAAGCTTTAGAAGTTCTTCTGGTCTAACTGACGACCGCCGGACCCTGCGCATCGTCATCATCATCATCATCATAATCATCGTCGTCGTCCATGGCAACATCTGCTGTTCCGCTTTCTGACGAAATGTGAGCTCAGACTCGGCGAACGGTTTTTTCTGGGGGGGAGGAGGCTGGGAGCGGTAAAGAAGTAAAAAGAAGGGGGGCCCTGTTAACTCTTTCCGGGCTCCTTCGTGGGCTTTTAACACGTGATATGTGCTGGTTCTGTTATGGAAGATAGTGATGAAGGAAAAAGACACACACACCTCCGCAACCGGTGATTTCCGTGTGATGTCTTCTCGCGCTCATTACTTCCCCAGGCCCAGTAATCGTAGCACGACGGATACTTCCCTGTTTTTGCGATCTTCCTTCTACATCTTTCGGGTGAACCCGACTCCTCCTAGTTGTTTGTCACAAGCAGGATACAAAATATGTATAATTACCGTATCGGAGTCCAACATCATTTAAAGCTTTCATCACCAATACCTCTACACGATATTCCATCCTACTGCTGTTCCATTTATTCTTGCGTAACTGCAGGGTTTCTATTGACGTGCGGCCCCCGTCCTGGCCTTTTCTAAAAATGAGATATTTTCTGCAAGTTTAAAAAAAAAAATTTTATTTTAATTTATGGGAATCCCATTTAATTTAAATACGGGTATTTTACGGAGTGGGGTGGGAGCTTAGCTACCGACGTGTCGCAGGTTCGAGACCGGGCCCAGCCACTTACACGGGGCCCAAACCAGGCACCTGCGTGGAGAATTAACTTTTTTTTTTAGGTTCAAAGAAATTTTATTTAAATTTCGATTAGTAACAAAAATTGATAATTCTTAGGCTGCGGGCCGCATGAAAAGGGGTGTTTTTTTTTCCTCCTCAGGACTACGCTCTGATGACAGCGATTAAAAACACGGCCTCGAAACGTAGGCTTGATGCAGCGTTTGTTTACTTAATTTAATTTACTCCTTTGCATCCGGGGAGCGGGTATTCTCTGCCAATCTCTGTGCAAAACGTCGGCCATTTCAGCAATATCCTGAAGATAACCTCTCCTTTTCACCCTACGCCAGAGGGCATCACAAGTCGAGAGCTCTCGCTCAAAATCTCCCTAAAGCGATCGATCTCTCTCTAGAGAGATCTCTCTAGAGCTCTCTCTCTCTCTCTCTCTCTCTCTCTCCATCTCTCTCCATCTCTCTCTCTCTCTTCTCTCTCTCTCTCTCTCTCTCTCATCTCTCTCTCTCTCTCTCCATCTCTCTCTCTCTCTCTCTCTCTCTCTCTCCATCTCTTCTCTCTCTCTTCTCTCTCTCTCTCTCTCTCTCTCTCTCTCTCTCTCCATCTCTCTCTCTCTCTCTCCATCTCTCTCTCTCTCTCTCTCTCTCTCTCCCCCCTCTCTCTCTCTCTCTCTCTCAGGTTTTAATTCGTTCTCGTAGAAGGCCAGGCTCGCACTGTTTAAAAGCCAATGCACAAGTGCATACACACGTTGTGACTTGGCGCTCTGGTCCATAAGTACTGGCCAAACGGGTGATGATGGATCTACAGTTCCAACCTTAAAAGCCTTGTCTGTTGAATAACTAACGGCCATACTCTTTCGCAGCACCTGTTATTACAGCACTGCTCTCTAGAAACTCGAACTTTTTCCAATATTTTTTAGCGTAATCAAGCGAAACGCTGTCGGGCCTAAAAAGAAGTTTTTTTGTTTTTTTTTAAAAAAATAAAGAATACCAGGGTTTTATGGTAGAAGAGAGACGTTTTTCATTTCTTTGATTAAAGGATAACCAAAAAAAGGACTCATGAGATCATCAGCTCATTGCTAACCGTTGGTGGCTTGCTTCTGCGTACATGTAAAGCTGTGATAGCCAGAGAGTAGTCGATGTGCGTTAGTTACTTGTCTTGTGAGCTCCACAGGATGGTGCCACACCGACCGCTTCTTGAAATCAACTCTCCTGGGTGTAACTTACACCCCTTTCTGTCTTTTTGGCTTCGTCTCTTAAACAAAGCGCTGGACTGGTATCGCTTCCGGTGTGACAAAATGACGCAATCCTATTTAGACGCCAGCTCAACCTGACTTCTTCAGGTTGGCGTTGGTTCGAATTCTGCGGACAGCTGACTGAGCTCGGCACCTTGTCAGCCGCGCAGTGGCTTCTCTTACTTTGCCACGCCCGGTTCCCGTTTTCTTCCGCGCGATGATCAGAAAGGACTTTATTCACAGGACCTGGCTCGTCGTTTTAGACGGAACTTTATTTTCATGGTAACCATAACGTGTAGCAGCAAGCATGCCACTCACGCTTTTCTCGGAAGTGCTTCTTCATTATAACACTCAGCGCATGCGCGCCAACGTTAACACAAGATAGACAGACAGATCAAAAAGGTTGATGATTGCAACTCAGGAGATTTGGTAACCAGAATTTGAAAAAAGATGAAGAAGACAAACAACAAAACGAGAAAGAACATCCGGGTTTTAATGATGTGAAAGGTACATCCTTGCAAAATGATTCCGGCCAGGCCAGAGCCGGTCCTCCTTTTAGAGCGCCATGCTGTAGCCACACGCTTAACCAGTCCAGCCTTCTCAATTCCTATTCTTGCATTGATTTAGTATAAATAACAGTAAAACGGCCAGACGGCGGATATATTTATTAACAACCTCTTCTGGTCTGACCTGGCTCCTGTCATATTTGTCATATAAATCTTTTCCGTCAACGTAGTTATTTCCATCTTCTCGTTTTATACCGATCGCCGGAAAAGCGAGATGGAAGTATAATAAAAACGGTCCGATCACTGGAGGGATTCCATCCGCCCGTCCGTGCGGCCGATTAGGCAAGTGTGACATTTCATAACTTTATTTGAATAA
Source organism: Nautilus pompilius (assembly GCA_018389105.1). Classification (NCBI taxonomy): domain Eukaryota; kingdom Metazoa; phylum Mollusca; class Cephalopoda; order Nautilida; family Nautilidae; genus Nautilus; species Nautilus pompilius. The sequence goes on from JACATO010001039.1 coordinate 25,279, forward strand.
CTCGCTCCATATCACTTCGCCACTAGCCGCCCCATAAAACAATCTGATAAAAATCAGACCCTAGCATCGGCGCCATAGCTCTTCTAACACTCGCGATTAACGGTCCGCTTAACAGCAATCGCCAGCTCTGCAATCGCGCCCTCTAGCGTGAAGCTTTTATTGGCAACATGGAATATCAAGAGTCTGTGTGATTACTTTAATGGCGCACAACGGCATTATTTTTTGTATTATTTTCTTTCGCTTATTTCGCCTCAATGTTACACACACACACACAAACACACACACACACACACATACACGCACACATACACACACATACACACACACATACACGCACACATACACACACACACACATACACATACGCACGCACGCACACACCCCCCACACACACTGACTTTGTAAATACAGGGTGGGGGAAGAGGGGTCAGGACGGCTCTTCTCATTTACCGTCGTACGAATTACGTTTAATGTCGTAATAAACAAAAATAAAATCTCAATTAAATGTCGTTGCTACCTTGAAAAAAAAATATTAGTCTTCAAAATTTCACGGTTTTGCATAAATAAAGTAAACCTAATATACTTCCCAATGAAGCCAACGTTTTCATTATACAGGTTGGATTTCGGGTGATTTAAATGTTTAATCAGAAAAAGGCAGCTGTTGCGAAGTCGGTAAATCGAAAGTAAAAGGCAAGAGAAAAAAAAAAATTTGCTCACAAATAACTTAGTACTGGTGACCAAAGGTCGTTAGGGTTAAAGTAAAACTTGATGGTTACCGTTTGCCGTTCAGGGGATCGTGGGGTTAGCACGTGCAAAAACACGCATAAACGTGTTCACTGTTAAGTAAATTTGATGACATATTAAGTTCTGGCTGAAACGGGTTAACCCGTAGATAGCGTTCCAAGCACTGTGCGTGTTTCCTTTACGGTCCGCATCTTGGCAAAGGCCATGGAATAGAATTATTGGTGTAGCACTACAACGAATAAATTTACTTTTCTTTTTTCTTTCTACATAACTATTGTTTGTACTTACAGCCCTGACCAGTCAAAAGCTTTCATGTTTTATGCATTTCTCATACGATAGAGTCACGTAAAAGTGTCTGGCCTTTATCAAGTATTTATTAACAATTATAATTAATATTATTTTAATTCTGAAATTATAACAATTTTTTTAATTAAATTATTTAAATTAATGTATTTTTCTGTAGAAATATTTTTTTCTAAGCCTTCTTAATAACTTTCGTCACATTTTTGTTTCTTGGATAGTTTTTTTTATTGCCCCATCACTGCTCATACGCTCTCAATTGGATCTAAATCCGGAAAATTCTTAGTTAATTCTTCAAACCAATAAATTTCATTGTTCCTGAACCCAGAGAAAGCTTCTTTTGCTGTGTGACACGATGCCCGCCTTATCTTGTAAAAAGCACAAGCTACCCGCCAGGATGGAGTTTCTAAGCAGATTCTGCAAAATCTGTTTTTAAAGGATTGAACTACCAATTTGTATTCGTTTGTTTCCTTTGGTAGGCTCACCAAATTGCCTTTACCATTAGCAGACAAAACAGTCTCAGATATGGACATTTTCTGGATACTTGTGAGTTGATTAAATACAGTTTGATTTAAATCCTTTACCTAATTTCCTTCCGACTCTCAAAGCATCACGATTACCAAAAACGATTACCTGATCCTTCATCTATCATTTCTACTTGCCAATTTGGTCAATTTTTGTTCTTAAAAAAACTGAAGTCTCTTTTATCTTTGCAAGGTAGACAGTCCTGGTTTTCAGCTGGAATAAGACAACTTTTACCAAATATCTCCTAACAGACCTGTCTGATATCTTACTTGGCAATACATTTTCTAATTCTCTAGGTTATGTACTATTTGAAGCAAACCTATCCTTTCCTGAAAACATGCCCAGATACGTTCTTTACTTAATGACAGTGTGTTTGTTTTTGTTTTTCTGTTTCCTACCTCTTTTTGTCCAGCTTTCTTAACTATTCCAATATTCATGCCAAAAGTTCTCACTAGAATACCAGGATTTTCGAATAATTCCTGAATCTTTCAAGCCCATTTCCACATGTGCCGAAATTTGCCCTCTATAAACATCTCTTACACAGTTATCACACTTTTTTTTTTTTAATTAAGGAATAATATTTCTTTTTGCTGATGCATGGATGGATATTTCTATATATGGAAAAGTTATGAGGAATCTCCGAGATTTTGTAGATTGAAAAGAATCATCTCAAATATAATAAAAATTCCGGAATATTCATATCATATGAATAGGAAAAGAAGTTTCGGTGTTGGACACTTGTTTTAGAATTTTGACTGAAGGTCTGTACATCTGGCATAAAAGTAAACACTGAGAATACTGTTTTATATCCGTCTGAGGTATCTTTTCAAGAACTCTAATGTACGATGCTGTACGAAGAAGATTGAGCAGCGCCGAGCTGGCGGTCCGGTACACGGTGCTGTACGAAGAATAGCGCCGAGCTGGCGGTCCGGTACACGATGGTATACGATGAATAGCGCCGAGCTGGCGGTCCGGTACACGATGGTATACGAAGAATAGCGCCGAGCTGGCGGTCCGGTACACGGCGCTGTACGAAGAAGACCGAGCAGCGCCGAGCTGGCGGTCCGGTACACGATGGTATACGAAGAAAACCGAGCAGCGCCGAGCTGGCGGTCCGGTACACGATGCTGTACGAAGAATAGCGCCGAGCTGGCGGTCCGGTACACGATGGTGTACGAAGAAGACCGAGCAGCGCCGAGCTGGCGGTCCGGTACACGGTGCTGTACGAAGAAGACCGGGCAGCGCCGAGCTGGCGGTCCGGTACACGATGGTATACGAAGAGTAGCGCCGAGCTGGCGGTCCGGTACACGGTGCTGTACGAAGAAGACCGAGCAGCGCCGAGCTGGCGGTCCGGTACAGTTTTTTTTTTTTTTTGAAGCCGCCGCATCTGTGTCCGCTGACCGGTGATGGGCGCTCGGCTAAGCTTTACACGACACTGTCATTCAGAAAACGATCGTTGAATATCGTAACCGAAGAAAACCCAGCCTGCTCGCGATGAAACCGATGGCTGATCAAATCGTCTAAGCGGTCAACGGTTGCCGAACACGTGGTAGTGGGCCATCAAAAGTGACACACACCGACAGTATTACCTGCATCAATAAGACTACGTCACATTCGGAAGACGTTAAAAGCTTTTCCGGAGGAGGTCAAATGTTTGGAGAGCTTTAAATAAACAGCATCTGTTCACTGGTGAAAAAAAAATAAAAAAATGTGAGAGAGAACTTTAAAATTTCTATTAAGATAAATAAATAATAAACATTGGCTAAGTAGGAAAAAAATAAGTAAAAAGAAATTAATAGTTTTTGGCACTAATGTATAAGAAGACCTTGATGTGAGCAGACAGGTGGCAAGTTAAATAAAACCAACTGTAGTAAGCGAGGAATTTACTGGTCTAATCAAATTTGCTTTGTGTTTTCTTATAGACAAGAACAAATTTCTGCTGCGATAATCCAAACGTATCGTGTGCGGACCCGTGTCGCACAGACAGCCGGTTTACATGTGACTACTTTTAATTTTCCCCCAGAGATCAGAAGAGGGCGGGGTCTGTAGATCTGCACTAACGCCGCGGATAGGAATAAAGCCTGTTTGTTACATCGAGAAAGATTCTTCTTCCTTTGTCAGCGAAAACTCTGTCGTGGAATTAACCCGGACTGCTGGTTTCCTGATGGATATACTGCATAGCATTTGGGACTTGTCGTTAACCCAGATATCTGGAGTTACTTGATTAGGTAATCTTCTATGAGGGCGGCAGACGTAAGGGAAGAAGGTTACATAAAGAATCTGACCCGAGCCACAGACAGGGTTTTTGTGGCTGTGCGTGCGTTTTACTGACGATACGTTTTCCTACCGAAGGATTACTACAAATAGATATTCGGTTGTGCAATAATGGTAACAAGGAAACAAACAAGCCGGGAGACCGGCTCAAGCATCTTCCAGTCCTGATGTTATCCATATCGATGAGCATTTTCTTAAAAAGAAGGAAAGGGATGGCGGGGTTGCTGTCCTCTTCTTTTGCAGTCGTTAAATAAAATAAACAGGATCTAACGAAACAAAGTTCGTGTGGTGTGGCATAGGTTCTGTCTGCTCTGTTATCGACACCATTGTGTCACTGGATGGACGCACAGCTGATGGCGTCGCGTAATCGAGCACGCAAAAGAGTCCGGGTCCGCTCGACAGGTCCAGTGCGGTGATTTAGAAAGATATATCCATCCAATAAGAACAAACCATATTAAGTCTATTATGTGAGAAGACTGGATAATAGGGCTGGCTCCCCTTGCTCGATGTTTTCGAGAGAACCGAACCCTGCCGGGCAAGCCGACCGAATTCTAAAGGCGAAAGTGCTGACTAGAAACTGGCTACGAACGACAGCTTAAATGTAGCGACCTACAACAGGATAAATCCGCCGACCAAATCGCATTGGCTGCAATCGGAATAACTCCGTCTCTCCAACCAACTGTTTCGCGTCAGAGCCGCGGTGCCAAGTCTATTTGATCCAGTAGGCTGGCCGATTCTTCAAACGAGCAGGGCGGCCATATCTTCGTCAAGTAAATTCTTTACTTGTGCATCAAAAAACAATTAATTCTTAATGTAATTTAAATATTAGAATCGCGTCATTCTTGTGGTAGATCTCGTACAGTGGACTAGAAGTTGCAGCACTTTAAGAATGTATTTCTTTCTCTTTTTACTGGAAAAAGCTTTTTCCCATAAAATTAATTCACAAAAAATAAAAACTTGAGGATAAATGCAAAAGTTCAAGATAAGAATACATCTTAAATAAGAAGCTCACGTACGGATAAATATAATTCCACAAAAGCAAGGAAAGAGAATTACTGTACTAATTTCAGGAAGTGGAGATTTGTACATTGCACTGTCTAGATTTTATGAATCTATAAGCATAAAAACATAACTTGTAGAATCGTCTTTTCTTTCCATTAGGCTGAGAGATTATTCTGTCTGCATCATTACCCGAAATCAGTAACCCCAGCCAAGAGCATTGCAAAATTCTTATTCCTCCTTCGACTTATTTCTTTTCTTTATTGTAATTGGATTTCGGAATTATAAGCTTACAGACATTTGTCCACTACAGGGTTAACGAGAAATGTCTCCGTTTTAACGGCGATGAAGACTACTAAAGTGTATTTCACTATCTAACATTAAGCATTTTATTCTTTTCCGTGCATAATGTTCGAGACTAAAACCTGAAAATACCAGGGCAGTCGTTTTTTTGGGGGGCAGATGTTATCCAACGCTGCCAATCTTTAGTTAAACACTGGGAGTTGAGGCAAAATATAAATTGTCTAATGTTTCGACATGTTGGCTGACGTTTGTCTCCCAAATCCGCCAAAGGGGCCAGGCCGAAATTCTGTTGGACACAATACGCAAAGTGGTAGATCTCGTCAACCGACCGCAGCCGGGAGCGATTTGTAACCGAGGAGAGATCCGTTGGTTAGAACACGATCAGAAATTATCCGCCCACTGTATTTGGTCAATTAATGCGTGTATTGGCTGACAGCAATACCGTCCGCTCGTGTAGTGTCCGTGTTACAAGACAATAACTGATCGCGAAAGCTGCCCCGGGCCTTGCACAGCCCTGTTTTGTCGGTGGAGACGGGAGACATACGGTGAAGTAAGTCCAAGTGTAGTCTGCCCACCATTAATTAAAAGAGACGTTGATTGGCCGCCTTGCTAGCAGTGATGGCGCTCTTGCACAGACTTACATCATTGTTTTCTCCAAAGATCTACAAATCTCTCTCTCTCTCTCTCTCTCTCTCTCTCTCTCTCTCTCTCTCTGTCTACATCTCCATCTTTCTCTCTCTCTGTACTGCCTCATCTCTCTCTCTCCCTCTCTCTCTCTCTGTACTGCCTCATCTATCTATCTCTCTCTCTCTCTGTCTACATCTCCATCTTTCTCTCTCTCTCTCTGTACTGCCTCATCTATCTCTCTCTCTCTCTCTGTCTACATCTCTCTCTCTCTCTCCCTCCCCCCTCCCCTACCGTATCTGATTTCCACTCATCATTAAATTTTATCGCAAAAACCCATTTGGAGCCTTTTATAAACTCGAAACGGGTGGCTGATTAAATCGTATGATCCTCTTTCGTCCATCTTAGTAAAAATAATATCAACTGGCGCATAGTTTTCGCTGTTGTTATTTTCCAATACTTATTAGGTGCGCGCTATTACACCTTTAATACAAGCCTGTGAACAGCTCCACTGGTCCTTCATAACTTCAATAAAATAAACAGCTTGTTTCGCTAATTCTTGACAACCGCTTGTCTTCCATCAGCTTATTATAGTGCTGTTAAATGTAAGAGAAACATATCTTTCTGGACAAAACTCGACAAGTTTCACCGACGGAAAGTAAACCGATCAGTGAATTCGCGAGAAGGCAGGAACACACACGCACACACACGCACACAATAAACAAGAGGGTTCGTATAAAAAGCAGACAAAACTGTTATATTCGCACCTTAATCCAGCAGAAAGGCAGAAGGCCCCTCAGACTGTGAGATCTTTTTTCTATGGCGGAAATTAAGATGTCGTTCCCTTCCATTTCTTTTGGTTGGAAAGGGGAAAGAGTCAGTAGTTTTGAGTCTGAAGAACAAAAGAAGTGTTCTGTTTTCCTATATCCGTATCTCAGTCTGGTAATCAGTACATTCGGGAGGAAAATAAAGGATCAAAACGTTAAGCCCCCACAAGTGTGTGATGATTTTAGATAACAGTGTCTGGGCCTAGCAGATCGCCCGCCGCCTCGCACAGCCGCTTGTCACAAAGATAGTCGGGAGTATGAGCATCTAGGGGGTCGTGTCCAATTACCAGCAGGCCAGTGCCATTAGTCACTTGTTTTGCTCAACACAGCCATTTTCTTCTTATTCCTTGAAAACATCGGAACAAAACATGTGTGGTTAGGTATATAAATTCCATCTTTTCTCTGGATCCGGTTAATGCTAGCAAATCTCGAACCTTTCTTTGTTCAGCTATTTATTGATTTAGTCAGCTTTCTCTCCAGCTTCTCGCCGAATGACTTTTTATTTACGTCCTTCAGTTCTCCGTAGACTCAGCCGGGCTTTTATTTGGACCACGTGCGAAAAAAAGCGCCGTTCCGCATGACTTCATTATGAATGGAAATTCCTTCGTCCAGCCCCTCGCTGAAGCAGAGTTTGTAGGATGGTCCCCCCCCCCTCATGGCCCAGACGGCAAGACAACAGCCTGTTCTCGCTTCGCCATCTTGATCCAGCGGCATTTTTCCAAAAACGAGACGGAGAGCGGACGTCAGACTTTCGAAATCTGGCAACTGAGCTCCAGAACGGGAGCATCCCTCTGAAAACGGGAGACTTCACGGCCGCGTTTATATTTTGTAGGTTTATTATTTGAGAACTAAAAAAAAAAAACAACAAAATAGATAACAATTTTTCTTTTTTAACTGACTGGTCCAGATACCGTTTCTCTGTTATATCCGACCTGGACTTCGACGGATCAATGGTATCCGATTCTTCCTCAGAAACACGGTAAATCTGGACTTAGGTTTCGATTTGTATGCAGCCGATCAATAATTCAACAGAGAATTTCTAAAAAAAAAAAAAAAGAGAGAGATGAGATTCTCTGGGTGGAGGATGGAGATGTTGTCTTCGTTATTGTTCTTTTTTTTTAAAGGGAAAAAACCAAAAAAAACAAACAAACGTCGTTATTCCGTTTTAACTCGATTCTTGTTCCAGAGATGTAATCGGTTTGGCATTTCTTTGGGAAAGTTCTTTAAAAAAAAACATCTTTATTTTGTTTTTTTTTTGTTTTCTTAAGGGAGCGGGGAGACAAGCGAATGTTTTTCTCGTCGTTACCGTTCATCGGGTACGGAAGTACCTCAGTCGGTCCAACGACCAAATCTGCTGGTGCTTACCTCCGAGAAAGTCAAACACGTATTCTCGGAGAAGTCCGGACTCGAAGACTCCCGGGATGAAGCGCAGACGCCGCGCAGCTGGCCGGGGACTCATAACTGGAGAAATTCCTCACCAAAAAACAGCTGAGAAATATTATTCGGCGAGATATTTCTTCGCGGTTATTTTACCAGGCGAAACATCCCGCTAAATGATACCGCTCAGCTGTTTGTTGTTTCGTTTCGGTTCCCCTCCTCCCCCCCCGCCGTGGATGAAGAATTAGATGCCGTCTGAATAAATGTTAAATTCATTAGATGTCTATTCACAGCGGTGGCCAGAAATTATCGCATCCTCCGATTTTGTTGTTGTTCCTGTTAATGTGTAATTCGATGTTTGAGCAGAAGTTTAGTTTATCGCTTACATCGTTATTTATTCATTTTTTATGCGACAACAGTATTCTTAAGAGCGAGTTTATTGGAGTTCACGCTTCACTATCCCGTTGCCGCGAGTAAAGAAATTACCAGGGATGTTTCGCATAGCGATTCTTGCAAATCCCAGAACAACGCCTAATTAACTTTATCGGGTTTTAAATGCAGTTTTTACAATGCAGACCGGCGCGGTCCGCATTCTGGTTAAAAACGGTAAGTTCTGCAATACTTTGGAGTGCAGTGTATCTTTTCCTCGACTGTCTGCCTCATCCGGTAAAAGGAGGATGGAAAGACTACAAGAAACCCTGCTACCTCGCTTTCTTTACATCAACAAAAAATATACCAAGACCTTAATGTAGCTGACAAAACGTTTTCTACCAATCGAGTATATTCTGTTGTTGTTTTTTTAAATTTTCTACTCGAAGAAGCGCCATCAATGATTGACAAATCCCATTTCTAGATAAAGTCAGCCCGTTGTCCATTATAGCGGCGGCCACGCCAGCTGATTTTTCGCTGACTCATTCCGTGCAGGTCCATGAATTTCGCATTTACTAGTCTTCGAGCCTTTTGGACGGCAGCACGGAGAAAGTGTTTTCCACGCGAATGGCTCCGCAATCCTAAAATTAGATTGATGTATGTAGAAGCCGGGTGTAAAACCAGAAACACGAGAGCTCAGGCAATTTCCTTGTTGCTTTAAAACGAAAACTTAATTCGACCGCCAGCGTATTTATTTGGCATTAGAACCGACCAGTAGACACATTTCGCCATATCCGAGCGAAGGACGGCCGGGCCGTATGACCAGAATTCCGAATTCGAGATCGCCTTTGTATACACAAATCAGAGAGCAGGCAGGGCTCGAAAAACTCTCGCCGTTCGCTATCTACCGGTTCCGCTGACCTACTCCATTAATTAAAGGCCGTCCACTTTCCGCAGGTGTAAGTGCGTGTGGAACAAAGAATAATTTTCCATCTAGTCTATTAATTATTGGAGCCGGGGCTGTCGCAAGGTGCTGTTTTTATACCCGACTCTCTCTCTCTCTCTTTCTGACTCTTTCAACCTCGGGTCCCCCCCCCCACAACCCCGAAAAGGCTCGCACAATACTCAGAAGCGATTCTATGGCAGATTTATATTCGCCTATTGTTTTTCTCTTAAACGGGCATAAATCTTCTCCGGTCTCTTGCCCACGTATGTTTGTTTTATTCTGAAGCTGGACAGCTTTTGATTCTTCGTCTGACGTTACTTACTCTTATTAAACATTATAAATGTTTGTGAATTTGCAACAAGCAACAGATGTAAAAAAAAAATCTTTTATTCACTTATTTTAAAATAGGTGGCTGACAATTACGGTGAAGGAAATTAAACGATCACTGGATCATTAAACGTCATATCGCTCAAAGACTTCAAAAATAAACGAAGGATTGTTAATAATGTATTTAAGTTATTCCTAGGCAAAAACAAAAAAAAAGACAAGACGGAAACTCCGTAAGATGCTTACAATAAGGTACTTACCTATTCATTAATTTCAAAGAAGCTTTAGCGAACATAATCTACTCGTACTCGTCGTACATTTGTGGCTGACACCGTCGGTCTCTTCCAAGAGCCCGTTGCACAGGGAAAACGTTTGCATGGCGTTCACTACTTTTTCTTCTCTTACTTCAGAAGAGCTCCAAAAAAAACAAAAAAACACGTGATCGCGTTCTGCGAAGTATCGATACGTTAATATTTAATCATTTGTCTTTATAATATTTAATTGGTAATTCTTACTACTGGTTGATGGTAAACAGCTGACTGGCCACTTTATCTTTACGCTTCCCATTATTCGTGAATGCTGCAAAATGTTGTTGTTGTTTTTTTTGGTCCAGACGCCACGCAGACCCTTAAAATATTACACTTTTTTTTTTAAATCCACGAAAATAATTCTTTAAAATCTCGACCCATTTGTAATATTTCAATGCTTTTTCTTAAAAAAACAAAAACAAACGTTATTAAACAATTATTCGAGCTTTCGTTAGAAAGGGACTTAGCAGCTGTGGTACGTTAGAGAAGTGGCTTGAACGAGAATAACATCGCTCTAAATTTCCATTTTTCTTGTGCCGAGTTGGGTTCCGGGTTCCAAGTAGCTGAATCACGTGTCCGTGGCAGGCCAACCACGACCGGGTGTAGTAGGAACACAGGTGTAAAGTGTAAAACGCTAAGAAGAAAAAAAGGATCAGGGATATTTTGGCGCGATTCGAACCGCGACGTACACCTTGTTCACAAAACTCGGTTGTTCTGGAAACATTTCCGCATGTATTAAGGTTTTGCTGTTTACTCCTGAAACAATCCTACACGAAACAAAGATGCCCTCTTCCCCGAAAAGGAAGCGAGTGTAGCTAGAGGTAAAAGGTCCGTTTTCGGGGTATATATATATTTGATCCGTTATCAGATCTTGAGAGAGCCAAAGAATTTCCGGCAAATATCGCATCGTCGTGAATGTGGGGCGGGTGTAAATGGAATGGAGTGGAGAACACTGGTCTGACCAGACCATCCGACAGTTAACCACCACAGGTGAATCTTTGATAAAGTTGCTTTATTTTTAATGTCACTTTCACCATAAATCTTAGCTGGCGACGTACGATGAAGCCCTCTCTTCTTCTTCTTCTTTTTTTTCCGCCCTAGATGATTCTGAAAGTGTAACGAGATCCCATTTGACACTGGGGAGTTTTCCAGTCGATAAATTTCCAAGCTGTTTAAAAGTTTAAAGCGCTTCTACGAATCCATGCGCAACAAAACACAAGAGCTCTTAGGTTCGCTTTACTTTTGACTTATGGCTCTTCTTTTCAATTGTTTCAAACCCTAAGGCTCTGGGAAGACAAACTACAAAACTAAATCAGCTTTCATGGATAAAATATTATTTTCCAAAGTGAAGTAATCTAATTTTAAATAAGTAAAACCCCAAACACGGCACTCATTCATTTCTAAATCGTCGAGTAGGGAACCAGGGGCCCGGCGGGTCTCTCATGTCGCCAATTCTGGGTCCCGATTTGGATGAATCATGTCTCGGTACATCCCTGTTGACATCATCGGGTTTGTGGAATGCTACAAGCATCCATCCCCATTTTGCTTTGGTTCATTTGTTTGTCTATTAAGGGAAATGCGGCGATTTTTTTTTTTTTTACCTCCCTTTCTTTTGTTGTTTTTTTTAATAACCGCGAATTTGTAAGTTCCTTCCGCTCCATCCCATTTCTCGATAGGGTTGTCCACGTGGGCGTGACAGAGAAACAAGCAAATTACTTGCGTTGTACTTCCCAAATATCGTTAAAAACCATTTCTTTGGGTTAATAATCGTGGAATTCTTTGTTTGTTTGTCTTTTTGCGTGGATCGGCCGCCCCCTCTGTGTTTCCGGCCTCTTCAGAACACCGGCACAGCAGCGCCACGGGTCCACAGCGGAAATTATCCGTACCGCCGATAAATAAAATTAAAAAAAAAAAACAGGAAGCAAATATCTACGACTACAAATGAGATTTGGCGTGGGTTTGAATGAAGCTACCTTTCTTTTGGGTCACTGCGACTGATTATTTAACGTAGATTTTAATTGCGCTTGGTTGTGGCCAGCGCCCTAGAAAAAACCTCTTTATTTACTGACTCAGAAAGTCTAAGCGAAGGCCATCTTTACGTGGCATTTACTCATAGAACTGGGCTTGCATGGAACTGATCAACATTTATTAATAAGGGACTTTAGGAGACATTTATTGGTATTTACTATTGAAGGACTTTAAAAAGCAATAGGTTCGTGTTTGTTAAGGCGTCAGTAAATGTCATGATATCAGCATTTATTATAGAATGCTAGTAAATATCATGTAAAGCCCATCTTTATTTCAAATGCCAGTGAATGCCATGGAATAGTTATCTTTAATAGTAAACGCCAGTACGTTTAATAATAAATGGCAGTAAATGATATTCAAAGTTAATCTGTATTAATAAATGTCAATGAATGTCATGTAAAGTCCATCTTGAATAATAAATGTTAGTAAGGGTTTTCAAAAGTTCATTTTTATTAGTAAACGCCCTAGTCAGAAAATCTTAAAGAGAAACTGGACTGGTATTCAATTACCGAGTTTTCGGTGAAACTCAGACTGAACCCTGACTTCTGACCTTTCCTTCTTAATGCGAAAATTCTGAAATATCGCGGAAGAAACATTAATCACGACGGTTTCTTGAAAAATTTGATAATCTAGAAATATATTCAGAAGTCTTCAGCTGGTTTAAGACTCGGACATTTTAAAAAAAAGATCAGTAAATCCAAACTAGTAGTATTGAGAGAGAGAGAGAGAGAGATGGAGAGAGATGAGGAGAGAGAGATGACGTCAGTACAGAGAGAGAGAGATGAGGAGAGAGAGACAAACAGAGAGAGAGAGAGAGAGAGATGAGGAGAGAGATGACGTCAGTACAGAGAGAAAGATGAGAAGAGAGAGAGAGAGACACACAGAGAGATGACGTCAGTACAGAGAGAAAGATGAGAAGAGAGAGAGAGAGACACAGAGAGATGACGTCAGTACAGAGGGAGAGAGATGAGGAGAGAGAGATGACGTCAGTAGAGAGAGAGAGAGATGAGGAGAGAGAGATGAGGAGAGAGAGACAAACAGAGAGAGAGACAGAGAGAGAGAGAGAGAGAGAGATGGAGAGAGATGGAGAGAGAGAGAGGAGAGAGAGAGAGAGAGAGATGTCTGTAATCGTTTCCACTTTGTTCACAGGCCCAAGCATCTCCAAAATGAATTCGTGTTGTTTTCACCTTTCTCTAGCTGTACCTCTGTTTAAAAAGTCATCCAGAGCTTCCTTCCATCACCGATTGTTTGTTTTGTCGACAGATTTAACCGAAGTTAATTTCTGCTGCACAACAAAGACGACCGATATCCAGAACGGCTCGCGGCCGTCTGGAGATATGGCCGTTCGTGGCAGGCGCGGCAACTGAAACCGGTTGTCGATAAACGGGCGGGTGTCGTTATATTAGAGGAGCAAGAAGAAGAAGAAGAAAAAAAGATTTTGCTTTTGTTTTTTGTTGTTTTTTCTTTCTTCCTTTCTCCTAATGCTAAGAACTGGTTTTATCCGGCCGTTGGTTCCTCACTACGAGCGCTGCTGGCCGCGTTGTTTCTGCTACTGCTGTTGTTGTTTTTAATTGTTTTCTTCGCCTGTCATCATCCTCGCTACAGCAGTCTCCGCGATTAGCGCAAAACAACAACAACAACAACAACAACAACGCTGGGATGGGAAAAGCGAATTGGCAGCGTTTGAGGTTAGGCCTTCCACAGCACGAAGATACGGACCCCCACAGGAAAACAACAAAAACAAAGAAGAAGAAGGGCCTATGGCGGTTTATGTCGGAGTAATGGCGGAGCGACCAAATACCCCGTGTAATTATGGCACAGGTAGTGCGGATGAAAGGGGCCAGACCGGGGCGGAATTAAGACTAACAATTGAGCGCGTTATTGATCGGCTGGGGCCTCGGTCTGTAGCCGACTTGAGCCAATTTTCAGCAGTTCATCATTTCCTGAGGTCGAGGCCCAATGCGCTCTCATTACTGGAGCCGCCGACCTGACGGTTGTTTTCGCAATAATGGCGAGCCGCTTAAGTGCAGGAGGAGAAAAGAACCGATAGCAGTTTTATTTAATCTGAATCAGAAGGCCAATAATTATGACGGAATTGGTTCGGGCTAGAAAAACAGGCCTGGGCGAATCTCGGCTCGCGGAATAAACGAGAGGAAAGAAAGAAAATAATAAATAGGAATATCTGTAAGCGTGCAAGCGACATGGGCTTTTTTTTTTTTTTCCTTCTTTTTCTTTCTTTCTCTAAACATTCGATAGATGAAAGCCCGTGTCTGGTGTGGGCGGCCCCAGGCAGACAGCCGTCTGTCTGTACGACTGCTCGGCCCGACCCGACCTGACAGCCACGAGAAAGGAAGGAGATCTGGGGAGGCTGTTTTTTTATTATTAACTTACCCCTTTTTTAATCAAAACATCGAAACATTTCCTGTTTCGCGTTTTTGCTGGAGTAATGATAATAATTATATATATATTCGCGGTTAGTTCATACATAATTAAGCCCCTTTGAGAGCTCTTTTTTTTGTTGTTGAGAACAACGTTTCCCTAGTCGTCTAAAGTCTTTCAACCTTGGCTCTTTAGTGTATGTTCTTTGTGCTACAGTCTACGCCGTCCATCCTTCTCTGGATCGTCTGAATCCGCGCATCGCAGCTCTCACATCCCACCCACTCTAATTCCAGGGGTCGGTAGAATTGTTGGTATTTCGGGGTTCAAACCGCCCAAAAGACGAGGATTTTACCAACCGTCGCGGCCCATCCTGGTTTAAGTTAATCCTTCTAAAAGTTATCTCCCCTTAAGTTAGTCTGCGAGGGTTGCATGGGTTTTTCCGTCGCTCTCTTCTTCCAAATTATAAGTGAAGAGTCGTCTTGGCGGCCGAGGTTCTGTCTGACCAGTGAATGGCCCGGACCGCAACGAGGTCACCAAGGGGGCGATTAAGTTCGAGGGGAAATCAAGACTTTGCTGGGCCTTTGTCATTGGGACCCCTGTTACGGGAATCCGCTAGCGGCGGCAGAGACGGGCACCAACAGTGTCGAAGACTGAATCGCTGGCAGAGTTTGTCTTATAAATGCGCGAGATACTTTAATCCCGAATTACGTCCACAATATGTTTTAAAAGTACCATTTTAAATTCGCGATTAAGAAAAAAAGTTTTGCTTTAAACGTTTGAAAAGCGCTGTACCATTTAGTTCTCTCTAACCAAGTTCTGCAAGTTCTTCTCTATATTCCACGTGCTGAAAGTATGCAAACGGTGTAAAATTAACTCAATAATTAATCTTAATATTTTACTCTACAAATAAGAGGAAAACGATCAAACGATTTATTATTATGCATATAGGAGAAGCAAATGATGACACGGAAAGAACGTATAAAAGACGGCGTGGTCTGGGCTGGAATTATAGCCAGTTGAAATTAAGTAGAACGACAGTAGACAGTCTTCAATTGTATAACTGCTTTTTCAATCAAACAGAGATCGTACAGCGGAATGTCTGGCCCTCCGCCGGCAGACGGCCAACCGAATCCTAATACACTTAAGAGTTAATTTTCTGCCAGACTTTCTAGAGATGCCGCTCCGGTGAACCTCGAATAATGAGGCAGACAAAGGTGATTAGCACTCCTCGCTCTGTTTCATTTCACAGGCTTTTAATGAAGTTCAAATCGGATAACCAGTCCTGTCTTTGATAATAGTTCCGAGCTCGGCAAAATAACAGTAACAAAAAAAAAAAATTAACGACGCTTACATCTTTAGAGCAGGCGGGTCCAGCTCTACAGATATCGGCTCTCATTTCCGCTTCTTTATCTTCTCGTCTCGCTCTCCCAGAGAAAACAATGGAAATAAATGCTCGTGCGCATAACATAGTTAATACATCTACATGTCAAAGCTAACTACCGCGTTATTGGTTGTTGTTGTTGTTGTTTTTTTTTTAATATTTTTAGTCTAATATTTTGTGCCAATGCAATTTTAGGTTTTAACAAATCAGCTTAGTAAAGAATTTAGAATTTAATTAGTTTGCTTTTACCTCGATATGCCAAACAATTAACGAATTAGCAGATACCGTGGAGACACCAGATGCATGTGCCCCCTACGCATTTTACATAGTTATGTGCCCTTTATATATATATATATATATTTCAGTGATTTTCTCGCAGTTTAATTTGAATTCAGATTTTTAAAAAATATTAAAATAAATGAATACTGTATTAGATTCTTATTTTTGATGAAAAGTCAATAAAATGTGAAAAATGCTTTGTGTGATTTGTTCTCTCCCCATTTCTAGTTTTAAAGATCTTCCGTCTATGAATGATATCGAATAGCTCCATTTGAGATTCGATTTTGAGGCCCTTGGTCAGAGTAAAGGACATTAAGGAACAGTAGTGAAATGATATTCAATCTATCTATTTTAGTCAATGATAACACTGGTCAACACAATTTTTGCTGACTTATATCTGAGACTTGTTTCTGACTAATTTGGGGCCGCTGAACTCAAATATCACATTGGTTTTTGCCTATCACGTCAAGTTTTAGCTCTACAGCATACCCCCATTTTCGATCAATCGCCATAAAACGTACTCGATTACAATGATTTCCACAATCACCTCAATCCTATTCTTATCATTTTATTTAGAATACCATTCCAACAAACAATACCATGCATCAATTTTGAGATTAACAAATATATTGGTGAACTTGACATATCAGGTCAAAATATTGAAATATAAAAATATAAATCGATGCTAGAATTGAATGAATTTTAGTCAAAAATGGGCACAAACTAATCCAGAATATTCTTATCATTTCATTTAGAATACTGTACAAACAAAACAATGACAGACATGGGTTTATTTACATTAACTGATATCAGTAAATGACACATTCTTCCTTCATGGATTAAATTTTAGTTTGTAGGCTTTTCTGGAGTGCTTCATTTCCAGATAGTCTCTTTTAATACTCCAACAGTAGTCGGCCATCATGTGAGTATCCCACCTTCCTTGGTATCGCTCCTCCATAGCTTGTATATATTGATGGAACCTTTCACCTTGCTCATCACTTATGTCACCTAGATTTTCAGGAAATTTATCAAGATGACTGTTGAGGAAATGAACCTTTATGCTAATGTTGCAGCCAAGATGATGAAAATTCTTAAGCAATGTTTGAATAAGATCTTTGTAATTTTCAGTTTTTTTGTTTCTCCAGGAAATTTTTCACAACAGCCACGAAAGAATTCCATGCTCTTTTCTCCATATCATTCGTGGAGCTTGTGAAGTGTTGATCTCTCATCAGTTTTATGATTTGTGGCCCGTCAAACACCAGCTTTTATTTTTTCATAACTGAGGCTAGGAAATGTTGTGCATATGTACTTAAAACAGTCACCTTCTATGCTCAGAGCTGTAACGTACTGCTTCATTAGACCCAGTTTGATGTGGAGAGGAGGAAAGATGGTTTTTATCCCATCTACTAGTGGTTGGTTTTTGATATTTGGTTCTCCGACATTTAAGCGTGTTCTCACCGTCCAGTCCTTCTGAGTCCAGTGCTTGTCCTTAGCTCTACTATCCCACAAGCACAAGAAACATGGATATTTCATGTATCCTCCTTGTTGACCAAATAAAAAGTTAACCATTTTAAGATCCTGTAGAACAAAAACTTGACGTGATAGGCAAAGACCGATTTTATTTTTTTAATCAGCGCCCCAAAATTAGTTAAAAATAAGTGTCAGATCTTAGTCAGCAGAAAAAACGTGAGAGATGTTGGCCAGTGTTACTCAAGCACAAGATATGTAATATATTATTTACCTTTGCAACTTCTTAATATTCTGTACAAACATCGGTCATCGTCCACACGTTTCTCAGAAAATGGATTTGTGATTTTAAATAGTGGACGGCGAATTCCGGGTGATGGCCATTGATAGCATATCGTATCGACATCTCTGTTCCAAAACGGCACGGTGGAGAGGTCGGGTGTGACTTGTCAACACGAAACCCTAGAGAGCCATTTATGCTGTGGGTTTGTCAACACAAACCCGTGAAAAGACACTGCTATTGCCACACTTCTTAAAGTCCTCAGCGTTCAGTCAGTAGATGGCGAACAGTCCCTTATGGGGTGTCGTCGTGAGGCTCCACCCAGCACGGATAACTCCGTGAAGCCAAAACAGCCCGACGGGCGTGTCAACACGAGACTGCGAAGAATCGAGTTCTTTTGGCACGACAGCGTTTGCCAACTCGAAACCGCGAATCGACACGAACCCCGTCCTCCACGGCTTCCTCGGTCGTCGCGAATAACCGTTTGCGTTTCCCAGCAACGGCAGCAGTGACGTGCCACCCCGCGGGACCTCGAGTAACTAGGTGTGACCGACCTATCGTGAATGCGTTCAGCGGGTCCAAAAAGAGTTTAAAAAAACAACCCGAAACATTATAATGCCTCTCCACTCGCGTGACACCCCCTTCTCTCTCTCTCTCTCTCTCTCTCTCCCTCCCTCTCTGTACTGACATCATCTTCATCATCATCTCTCTCTCTCTCTCTCTTTCTCTCTCTGTACTGACGTCATCATCATCATCATCTCTCTCTCTCTCTCTCTCTCTCTCTCTCCTCTCTCTCTCTCTCCATCTCTCTCTCTCTGTTCTGACATCATCATCATCATCTCTCTCTCTCTCTCTCTCCATCTCTCCTCTGTTTCTGACATCATCATCATCATTTCTCTCTCTCTCTCTCTCCATTTTTAAACCCGGCTATCGTATACTTAGTGCTGAAAGTCTACAGTCTTATTAAATCACTTTTGATTACAAGAAGAAATCATTCGGTAACCCGACAGCCCTGGCCACGCGGCGCGAGTTGACGTTTATTGCAGGCTACCGGGTACAGTAACGATCCCGAAACATTTAGCGAATTTACAATGTCTGAAACCTTTGGAGAATAAAATCAATCACCGAGGCAGAATTAAATTCTGGTTTACGACTTCGGCAAAGCGATGCGACGGCTCCGATTACCTTCGCTTAGACCTGCTGCCTGCCGCCACGATCTCGCGTTTTCATTTGGCCGCTGCAAGAAATCTCTCCTCGGATGCTCCAGCGATACAACAAAGGCCGTCGGCTCCGACACCCGGGCAAACGGGGCATTTTGTGATTTGCCTATTAAAATACAAAAGCAAAATCGCAGTAGAAATCGTTTGGTTAAAATGGCGCAGAAAAGATGATTCTACTAAATTGTTTTCATAAATGTTCGTTTTGAACAGATCCATGTCTGTTATCGACTAGTTTACGTCTGTCAGTATGAAGCCACGGTCTAAGCAAAGCCTCTTAACCCTCCGTACATCGGGTCATTTCTTACCTCCCTTGTACCAACGGTCTGGAAGCGTTAGTTAGTGATCGTGTTAAGCCAGCTGTATATTTAGTTGATTAGTTGAATATGGTCGTAATAAAAAAAAAAAAAAAACACTTGGAGTTAGAACGGCATTTGGAAGATATTTCATTAACAAAGGGCTATCTATATAAACGAGGGATTTTATGCGTCACCGCCCTCTGGATCACGCTAACACCGGCAAAGCGAGATTAACGGCAGCCATCGGAGAACAAATACCTACCTGAAGGAGCGATATCCTACTCAAGAATGCTGCGTGTAGTATCTTTCCATCTCTCTCTCTCTTTTTACTGACGTCATATCTATCTGCACTGACGTCATTTCTCTCTCTTTGTACTCTCTCTCTCTCTCTCTCTCTTTTTACTGACGTCATATCTATCTGCACTGACGCCATTTCTCTCTCTTTGTACTGACGTCATCTCTCTCTCTCTTTTTACTGACGTCATATCTATCTGCACTGACGCCATTCTCTCTCTCTCTCTCTCTCTCTCTCTCTCTCTCATAGACTGAGGTCCACTTAGACGGCTGCTTTTAAAGCTTCTCTATTCGGACAGGAAGACCTGAAAAACGGTAAATGTCACGTCACCGTCGCACTTAAAGTCGACATTTTGAGGGGTTTTATGATCTCTTTTTTTAAAAAAAGGAAGGGGAAAAAAATATTAGCGGTAATGATTCCTGGTTATTTTTCTGCTGAGTCCAACCGCTCGCACTGGCGGGTCACTGATTAGCTCCGAGACAAGTCTTACACAAGTAGTTTCCCTAAACTGGTCTTATAAATTGTTTTTTTTTCGTTTTTTTGGCGAGGGTCACTTTGAGCTGCAGTCGCGACGTTCGAATCATTTTTTTTCCCGGTAAAGGGGTAGCAATCCCTTCTCTTCGTCAAATTAGTGACAACGTTCGTCCGTAATTCTGAGAGCTCTATTCTATTACGAGAAATCCGTTTTTCTCTACTTCGCCCGTAATTTTCCTCTCGTTTTCTCCGTTCGCTTTTTTCCCCCTTTTATTCTTTTTTAAAATTATTTCTAACTTTGCAAATAGGAAATGTAAAAATGCATCTTTTGAAGCCGCATATTAATATTTTCCACTAAAAACATAAATCTGATTTTCGTAAGACAGAAGCTTTCCCACTGGTGTTCCAAATTCTGGGGTTTGTTCGGTTTGAAAGAAATAATTTAAAAGTCAGATTTTGGGGGAAGGGGGAGGATTTTAAGTGAATAATTGAAAAACTTGTGTCTCGAGATTTCACAGCGCAGCGCATCTGTCGCTAAATGATATCCGGCCCGACTCCATCTCGAAGATGCCGCTGTTCGCTAATTATAATACAAACGAAGGGGAACGGTTAGGGTTCGAACCGTCGGTTGGAGGGAGTTAGGCACAGCGTTCTATGTGGCACCGTTAACGAAGTCTGCTGAAAGTCGAAGAAGCTCGGCGACAAGTGCGCGCGGCCGGGGGAAGGTCTCAAAGATAACGGGCACCGGAACCACTCCTACACCGTGTCTTTGGTTACCGTGGGTTGGTGGACCGGCTTCTACATCTCCGTTGGTCTTTAACCTCTTTTTTTTTCTTCTTTTTTAGGGTGGATCAAAGCAGACGTCTTGATTTATGTACAGCCGAGCTGTTGATGTGTAATACTTTACGCTGGGTTACCGATATTTGATTCCCCCACCTTTCTTCATTAGGCAGACATTGTCGGGCGCCTATGAGTTTTCGCTGACCTCCAAAATGCAGTTTTTTGGTAATAGCATGTGGCGTGTAGACGCCCGACACGCCATCTAGTGCTTTCCAGCTTCTAAGTCTTCTGGTTTCCTCCATTGCGCCTACGTTGAAAAGAAAAGATGACTACAGTGCTGTCCAAAATTAATGCATACCCCCTAAATAATTCCAATTCTTAAGAGACTGCGCAACTACCTCCATCGCTAATACAAAGTGTAACCATTTCCTCTGCTTCTCGCTTATCACATATTTCTTTTGTTAAGTATAATTTTACAGTCCAGTATAATACAGGGCACCCAACCAGCAGAATCCCTTGGTTTCAGCACCGCAGTACGTTTTTTGCAATATTTCAGACTGTATAGGACGCTTTTCCTTCTTTCTTTTTAAAGGAACTGTATACATTTATAGTGTCATTAGATACTTTCTGGTAATTCAGAGACTGAGCAGCCATTTTTCTCTGCGTCAGTATGACGCTAAAGGTGATGCAATTCTTCAAACTCTACCTATAATTAACAGATTCAAAGACTCACTAAATTTAAAAAAAAAAAATAGATAGTAGTACCATTCTTCTGGAGATTTTTTTGGTCGAACCCAATTCATCGAATTATAAAAAGTATTTAAAAAATAGAAGAATTTAAGGGAAAGGAGAACAGTATAAGAAAGAAATAAAACGTACGTACTGAGTACAGTTTATCTTCACAATCAAATCAAAAAGACAATGAAGATGAAGCAGACATCAAATTGGTACAGAATCAAAGGCGCAGTATTAGGGATTTTAGAAAACAGGGGAGACAAACGCAAATTAAAAAATGGAAGAATTAATTAAACTCTGTCTTTTGAAGATTTTCCTTCTTTTTATTTCGCCATCACCATTATTATTATTATTATTATTTATTATTATTATTATTATTCTTATTATTATTATTTTATTATTATTAGTATTATTATTATTATTATTATTATTATTATCGTCTATTTTAAAATTTTGCGTTGGACTTGATGCTTAATATGCCGAAAGGTTAACATTAATTTGGTCACCCCCTGACCAAAATTTCCATATTCCAGCTGTGATTATGTGTACATAGATAGACAGATACCGGGTATTTAGATCAGCCGATAACCAATGAGTGCTATCAACCTGCTGAAAATAGAGAGAGCTGCCAGGTCTCGTGGTCTGGGGCGTCCATTCTAGCACTGTGGAAAGACGGGTTGTTTGTTGTCTGTCCAAGGACATCTCAGCTTTGTTGATGTGATTCGATTTCCATATTTTTTTCAGGAAGATAGCAACGTCTGGCGTATTCACAGTTTAAAAGAGGAAAAGTCATTTCATTCCTTTTTTTCGAAGCCGAAAGCCATTCATATAAACCAGATCGATCATTTGTCAAAGCATCTGGAACAACCCGTCCACTTCCGGTCAGCGTGACGCAGTAACAGGAAGCTCTGGCGCGGATACGGGAGAAGCTGGATCGGATCGTGCTAAGAAATCTGCTCGATTCGAAGCCAAACAGAGCAGACAGAGACCCCTCGTGCTGCGAAAGGTGACTCAACCAAGTGATGACACAAAGGATTTCAGTCTATTGCTCAACAACAGGTAGCCAAATTATTATGGCAGGACACGTCTACCGACGGAAACAACTGTTGACATTTTCTAACACCTCATCAAACTCAACCAGAGAGTTTCAGATAAATTTATTTACTGCTTATTATTTAACCAAATTTACCAAAAAAGGCAGATGATCGTTAATTATTTTATATTTTTTTTAAAATTACAAACACAATTAATGATCTTCGTCGTTAGATTGAAAGTAAAATTAGCCATAACTTCTTACTTCGAAAATCTAGTTTAAAAAAAGACTTTGAAAACAGAAAGAAAATATATGTCATCAACTATGGCAAAGATATTGCTGCCCAGACACTTACTGGGGTTTCATTCATGATTTATATTTCAAAATAAATAAAAATTTACCGTCTTTGTCACATGACTGACAACTGTTGAAAATCTTCATTCTTCCAGAAAATCTAATAAATGTGTCTCCATCCAAACATCGAGAAGGCCGCGTACGCAAATAACAGTAATCGCCGTTTTGCCTAACAAATCTGGCAGTGGCAGATAAATCAGATTTCTTTCCAATCTCAAATATTTTTTCTTCCTTATTTACTGACATCATCATCATCATCATCATCATCTCTCTCTCTCTCTCTCTCTTACTGACATCATCATTATCATCATCATCATCTCTCTCTCTCTCTCTCTGTACTGACATCATCATTATCATCATCATCATCATCTCTCTCTCTCTCTCTGTACTGACATCATCATCATCATCTCTCTCTCTCTCTCTCTCTCTCTCTCTCTCTCTCTGTACTGACATCATAATTATCATCATCATCACCTCTCTCTCTCTCTCTCTCTCTGTACTGACATCATCATTATCATCATCATCATCTCTCTCTCTCTCTCTCTGTACTGACATCATCATCATCATCATCTCTCTCTCTCTCTCTGTACTGACATCATCATCATCAATCATCATCATCTCTCTCTCTCTCTCTCTCTGTACTGACATCATCATTATCATCATCATCATCTCTCTCCTCTCTCTGTACGACATCATCATTATCATCACATCATCTCTCTCTCTCTCTCTCTCTCTGTACTGACATCATCATCATCATCATCTCTCTCTCTCTCTCTCTCTCTGTCTGGACTCATTTTCGCGAATATCATCACATCATCAATCTCTCTCTCTCTCTCTCTCCCCACACTGGCTACCCCACTCACTTCTAAGTGTAACTCATTAGTTCGACAGTCTCCCCTCCTCCTCACCGCGCGGCAAATTGATCCTTCCTCTTTTTATCGAACTCTTTTCTCTTTTCTTATCTTGTCATTTATCGCGCATTTTTTAATATTTTTTTTGCTCGTGGTAGCTAGAGGTTTGTTTTTTTTTGTTTGTTTTTATCTTCAATATTTGCTTACGAAAATTCTAGAATTTTGTGGCATATCGACGGTGCCAGATATCGCGAAGGGATTGCCCGTGAGGGGGGGGGGGCAGGGAATTGTCTACCCTGGTTAGGAAGTAGATGGCGATCGGAGCACACCAGCAGAAGGCCCCACTCTCCCGTCCGGGTAGACGAGAAGGTTAGGGAAAACAAAGAAAAGCTCGGAGCATCTCACACAACTGGTCGCCTTGATGACGTGCAAAGTAGGCAGGGCTGGCGATCTGTCGAATCCCTGAACCCGTCGTAGAATTAGTCAACCTTCTAGCCAGACATGGCGAGGGCTATCTATCTACACCTTGTCGACTGTTCAGGATGGTCTCGGGCTGCACCTGGATGCTGTAAGGCACCAGTAGCCGAGAGTTTTGTTAACATCTTTAAATACAGAAAACCGTTAGCATCAGCTAGCTGCTCGCCCTGACAAAAACATAGCATTTACCGCTTCTCTTACCGAAATCCCGACAAACCTTAAACACATCTATGCTATTAAACCAACGGCGACAAACAAATACACTCCGTGGGAAGGAAAGCCTAGTCTCCATACTAGAAGTTTGTAATCAAGCGGCCAACAAAATTCCACCTTAACCCTTGACAGAGGGTAAAGCATCACAGGCCCTGGAACCAATCTAGCCAGCCCGAACAAGTCATTGCTTAAAACGTCAAGACGAACTTTCCTTAAAGGTAAGATTCTTTGTAACACGTAGGCAGCTTTGTACTCGAATCGCCCTTATTTTACAAAAACATGATTTTAATAAAAAATAAACGATGGCTGTAGAACCCAATCCACGACCACACTTACATTATACCACCTTTCTTTGTCGGTATTAAAAAAAGAGCAAACTCTGCATCGGACATTTTGTACGCTCTCTATATAATGAAACAGTTTAATTACCTGCCGTTATATATTTTTAAAGGCACCATTACTACAACAAAGTGTGTTTTGATAGGAACAAGGTATTTACATATTCTACTGTAGACTATTTTTCTAACATATTTTGTTTTCCGAGGTCACCCATAGTTTTCTTTTTTTTAAGGAGTCTGTTTGTCTTGTTTGCTTATTTTTGGTGTCCATCCCTTTTATTCCTGTTTTTTTTGGTTATTACTGTTTTATTTTCTTAAGCATTTCTATTTTATCAGACCTAATTTACCGGTTTGGGGGGAACGGACGCTAGTGAAAACAAACTGACGGCTGGCGAACGATGAGAGAGAGAGCTTTGCGGCGAGGATAACAATTGGTGGGAAAAGGTCCGTCATGCGGAGATGGAATATCGCTTGGGTGCTTTAATGGTGAAGCTCGAGAAAGACGGTAAAGGAACGGCGGGAGGGGGGGGAGTTGAGTGGCCTACGTGAGACCAGAAAAAATACCTTTGGTAGAAGAAGGGGTGCGATTGTTGTTCGGGAGGAGAGAGAGAGAGAGAGACGATGTCAGTACAGAGAGAGAGAGAGACGATGTCAGTACAGAGAGAGAGAGAGAGAGAGAGAAAGAGAAAGAGAGAGAGAGAGACGATGTCAGTACAGAGAGAGGAAGAGGAGAGAGAGAGAGTCGATGTCAGTACAGAGAGAGGAAGAGAGAGGAGAGAGAGAGAGTCGATGTCAGTACAGAGAGAGGAGAGAGAGAGAGAGAGAGAGACGATTGTCAGTACAGAGAGAGAGAGAGAGAGACTCTTCTGCCTCGATTCCTGTATCTATCCCTAGAGGGAGCTGCAAGACGAAAACCGAGCCAGTGGTATAAACGAGTGGAAACAAGTCGATTTCGGCGGAATTGATGCGGAAAACGCATCATTGACCTCGAGAGTCTATTGTGTGTGGGGGGGGGATACTAAATTCTGCTGCGAGACAGACAATCGGGTCAATGATCTCGTCATTAAAATCCTTTCTCCGGCCTACAGTATACAGATCCGCTTTAAATAACAAAACTACCTTTCGTTAATGAAACAAACAAAGACGACGTCACCTTCATGGCGGTTATAGACAAATATAATATTTACCTTGAATTAAATAAAGTGGAGATGACTTTTGGCTCCAGTGTAAGTAGAGAAAAAGAGAGACGTTAAATAAGATAAGTTCGTCGAGTCTAGAAAAATGGATAACTGCAGGTTCGTGGTGCAAAACGACTGGCCACGGTTGTATATTTCGTTTCCGCTTTGATTCGCCTCATTTGATTTCGCGGCGGAATGCGGAGCAGGAGCTGCTGGCTAGACGTCGCTGACGGTACCCGTGCGCGAGCGAATTCTTCCGCAGGCTCTCGTGGATTCCGCTGCTGGCTCCGGAGCTCGGATGAAGACACGCTGCCTTTGTTTCGGGAAGGAGTGTGCTCGGACGAGTTCTCCAAACAACGTCATGCTGCTGGTCGCGGCGTTGTGTCCTCAAAAGTGGAGCCGTTCGTCAACAAACATCCACATCTTCTTACCTATAATTGCTCCTTTATTTATTATTATTATCTTGGAGGGATTTAACTTGAGAAAGACATTCCTTTGCGCAATGGTTTCGACATATTAATAAAGCTATTTCCTCTGAGTGTCTGCTTTCGTTAAATGTCTCGATGCATAAATATCGCAGTGCATATCGATATGCTTAATTTTCATAATTTAACGATGCGACGGTTTGCATTAGGGACAGTTTTAATTAATAAACTCCCTCCCCCCCTTATTCATCCGCAGCCATGTCTGGAGCACGCACCATTCTTGACACCGCCGCCGTTCTTCAGCCTGTCTGAGCTCGCACTTCCCATCCACGCAGTCTTTGTTGATTTTTTTCTTAATGCCTTACTCTCTCCCCATCAGGGATTCGCGGTGGTCGGGTCGGCCACGGGTGACCTTCTCCTCGCTGCCCATGTCGGAAGACCGAGACGTCCCTGCCCACCGCTTAAGGGTCTCTACATGTTGGCGGCTTTAGCATATTACTAAGGCAGCGCACCCGCGCGTCGTTGTGGCGATCGGGTCAGGGGAGAGCACCGAGACAGAATGCGGCTTCACACAGTCGATCGGCCTCGTTTTGATGGACGAAGGATATCCGCCGAATGTGGGTTTATAGTTACGCGAGCCAAAAACCCAGTGAGGTGACTTCTTTTCGTTATCTCGTAAAAGCGGTGCAGAGAGACTTGGCAGCTACCATCATGAGGCGATCGTGCGACTGTCGCGTGAATAAACCTAAATGATTAAAGCCCATCTACCTACGAGACGCCAGCGGAGTATAGAATACGACAGAAGGCGAGTAGCGCAGATAAGTAGTCACATAAACTAGAAGATCGGACGGAAACCTCCGTGGCTCCATTCCTTTCCTTCCCTTAAACCAGTATCTAGACAAAAACGAAACCGCGTATTTCCACAAACTATTATAAGCGATTGTTCAGATCTGTGACCTCACTTTACGGCAGGAGAGCAAACACGATCATCGCTCTAGGCAAACAGACGCCCGAGTTTAGAAAACACCGGTTTAATCTGGACGCATGCACGGAACTGGCGCGGTTATGGTGAAGTTAATACTCCGAGGTGGTGTAGCCTTCCACTTCATGCAAAATGTCACGTTTTTTTTAACCCCTTCGTATGAACGAGCCCAGCAACTCTGCTTCACAAAATTGCGGCCGATCCCTGGCACGGGATTTTTATTAGGAAACACCCGGAAGTGGGTTTACTGGCGAGGATACCCCGCATGCGCTAAGTTGTGGTTTTCATCCGTGGCAGAGACGATGTGAGCTGCAGCATCAGCTTCTACGGTGAAAACACTGCCCTCCTTCTTCAGCAGATGACCAATAGGCGGAAGTCCACCCTGGAAAATTTTGAAGTATCGGGTATAAAATGCAGTTACTTTGCCGATCACCAACTGCGACCGCCTAATATCGTAAATCGTCACTGTCGCCACGCCAGACAAACTGCCATATGTTTGTTATAACTCGCAGGTGGGTTAATGAAAATTCTTTTAGTAGATGGCATCACAACCATACACGACCGCTCTGAAAAAGGCAAAAACCTGGACTCCTCGGAAAGAATGAAAACGTTCCAGAAGGCAAGAGAGCATGGCTGCATCTGCGTTGTCCATTAAATTCAATGACTGACCTTTTATGAGCCAAGAATTGGTCTGTCTCTCTCCGTACGCCTGCCGTGCCCCATACTGAATAGATAGCATCTAATGGTTGGTTGTTGTGAGCAACTGCGAGTGTCCCACAACATTTGAAGTCGATAGTCGCCCCTTTTTTTACAGCATTAAGTTCCCTTTCGGTCGGCTTTGGGTGTCCAGGATACACACGAACAATTGTCTTGTGGTTTCTCTCGACCCGAACAATCACCCTGTTAACACTCGATAACGGAAAATCAGTATCTTGGTTTTTACGAACGTCCCATTACCCAATTTTGAAGTTCTTTTCTAAAACCATCAATCAGTTCGTATAAAGGTCCACGTGGCACGGCCATCTGCAGACCGAGACTCTAGCCCGTGTCTGTTTTTACTGCTCGCAGTCATGTGCATATCATGTGACAAATATGGTATGTCAGAGCCTCGAGGTTTGTCTCTGTACTCACGTCAAGTTTCTGTAAGCATATAGCTGGATGCAAGACGGTTCATTCATCCTGATGTTTCGGTTATTCAGAAAAAAAGTAAATCTCATCAGTTATTCGAACTGCAGCAGGATTCCAAAAAAAAAAAAAAAAATAGCAGTAAAGATTTTGCAACGAAAATTCTTTTTATGCGAAATATTGATTTCCCAGATAATTTATCTCCCATAGAAATTTAAAGAAACTATCTGGTATCCTAAACATGTGTCTCTGTGAAAGATTTTGATCACTGAGAGTTTGTGAGATGTTTACTTTGAAGTTTAACTGCACCTCGTTATTCCAGAAGAGTATACAGCGCTTCCGAAGAAATATTCTCGGGGCTATAAAGTTCAGATTTCTCTATTAAGCCAGCAAGGGAAATCCCAACGAGATACAGCCCCGGGTTTTGATGGTACGTACGTTGAAGGACTTCAGTCTGTGAAAATTCCTCTAGATGAAGTAGAGAGCAGCACAGGAAGACCATTACTACGGGATAGACCGGCGTTCTTCGGAGAATCAATTATAGTAACCAGAAATTAAAATAACCAAATGTAGGCCCAGTGGGCGACTCGGATGGAAAGCTTAAAAGATGATGCAGTTATAAGAAAACCGCTTTTTGGCCAAAACCCACATAAAATGAATAGTCGAAAGACTGGAACAGTGTGATTTTATTCAACTAAAAAAATCGGATTCAACGACAAGACGGAAATGGGAACGATATCTCAGCGCATTTCAATGGCATCCCGCACCGAGTTGGGGACTCGGTCGGCGGATCACCGTTTCATATTCTAGCTCCCTAACCAAGAAAAGCGGACGGTGGGGCCGTGAAGCGAGGAACGGCTAGCGAATCTCCTCAGGGTTATGGTGGTCGTCGCCAGGTGTCCGAAGAAGGAAACCAACCCGATGTCAAATTCCAATGGCCTTCACGGGATCATTAAAGAAACCTGAAAAAAAAAAAAAAGATATTTGGCTGGACGTTCTAGCGAATTGGTTGGAACCAGTGTCCAGGAGAGTTTAAGCAATTTTGGAGGCAGAGGGGGGAAAAACTGGAAATATTTCGAGGCTGTTTCTGGTAAATCCTGCTTTTACATCGTTCCGCCTGTCCGAAGATCAAGCTCTGTTTTGATGAACTACTTAAAGCGGTTAGATTTTGCTTTATTCCAATAGCAAGTGGATTAATAAATACGAACTCCACCTGAGCCCCCACCGCACACACACACATACATACATACATACAACTTGGTTTGTATAAACAGAGCTGTCACCTAATATGATGGCTGTGACGCGGGTGTCTCTCGTTGTCGACTGTCGGAGCCTTACTCGGTGTTTACACGATAAACAGACAGTCGCCTTTTGCGCAATGTCTTTGTTGACAGGCATAAGAAAAACCTCGGAACCAAAGGTATATATATATAAAGGATAACGAATCACGTTCGAATACCTGAACGTGAAGTTTCTAAGCGATCTTATCCAAACAGTGTGTACAAATGAAGCGCAGTACATATTGAGCCGTGTTTTTCAATTGCTGATTATCTACTAAATTGTCTGTTTGTATCGCATGCTTAAGAATATAGATAGGAATCGGCCAGTGTTCGTACACGGTCGCCTTCAGTCGTTGGCGATCGTCACTCGGGAGGTGCGATGACGGAGGACTAAGAAGGGAATGTTCGTAAACTGGATTTCTTTTTATTTCCTTTCTTTCTTTCTTCTGGATGTTCTACGCCAAAAAAATCAAAAAAAGAAAAAAGAATTACGAAGGCTGACGGAAGATTTGTCGTAAGTTTCCGGGGTTTTCCGCCGTCGAGTTGTTACCGCCTACCGATATCTGTTTGGAGCTCCGACTCCGGTTGTGGAGCTGCTTCCAGCACCGACCTTCCTTCGTGGTAATGATAAACCGTCACGGCTGAGAGAACGGAGCATGTGTCTGGGCTGAAGATGAGGCGTTCGTTTGTTCGGCACATCCTGACTGCGCATGCGCGGTGGTGGTGGGGTGAAGGGGGGTGTGGGCGAATCCTCTCATTATCAGCAAAATAAGAACACACTATCCACTTGCTGCCACACCAACTAAGCCCTTGGCTTATGGTGCTGTGAGCCCGAGTGCAAATCCGAGAGAGCATCATTAGAATCAGATCGCGAGGCTAGCAGAAGTAAGAGGAGAGAGGAAATCATCGTTACAAGGGGAGGTTACTCGCGCTCAATATTGACATTAGGCCTCACGATAGAGTTTCCTGGACATTTAAGTGACATTTGCATTGTAAAATACTGTTAATGCATCTATACTTGATCAATGCCATTTTGCAAATGTATAATACCGGATAATAAACAAATGGGAACATTTAATCGCGTATTCCTTTTAAAATTATCGATACTTTTTCACATTCGTGTCACCTTTTAATCAAAAATGAGTTTTTTATATTATACAGTAAGTAGTTCTGCAAGAAATTAGTTTATAGAAACTCTAGTGCTGCTTGACTTGTATAACATTTGTTTGTTTACAAGGCGAAATTCTAACTTCTGCGGATGATATCCTAACACAAAAAAACGGTTTTTGTGTTTGTATTTTTTATTTTTTTCTTATTTTTTACAAAAATTATTTAAAACTGGTCACTTGTTTAATGCAAGGGGGGTTAAAATGGCGCCCGGCCAGACACCATGACGGCCACTTACCGCGATTCAGCTAACCGTATACTAGTTCATTTACTGCTATCGCTATTATCACGTGATTTCTATCAGAGTCAGATACATTAGAGAGTTCTCTCTATTATTTATTTATTTATTTTTTTTTGATTAAACGGACTTTATGAAACTCTGGATTTGCCTGTAAAAACTTTAGAATTAATTTCAAGTCTTCCACAGCTTCAGATGCACTAAAGATACTACCTGGCTGCCATTTTTAACTATGAGAATCTCGGTAAGGGTGGTACTCGCTAATCTGTGGACACCCAAGGCAGAATGCGGTTTCCTGTATTTAATGCAAATTTGTTTTTGTTTGTTTGTTTTTCGGTCTCGTTACAACTTTAAAATACCTGGCCTATGTAAGTAGTTCTAAGTTTTCTATCTTTGTCACTTTTGTTTATTTTCTCTGGGCCATTTGTATATTCATTTATGTTAACACACACACACGGGGTCGTCTCTGTATTACTGCACTTAGCTGGTATGGAGTCCTGTGTACAGAAATTAAATAATAAGCCTATAAAAACACGCACGTGTGCGTGTGTGCTTATGTGTGTGTGTGTTGCCATATCAATTCGTAACGTCAAGTTCCGGTCACCACGTGTTACCACTGCTGGTGGTGTTTTTAAATGACCCTTCGTTCCTACAGCTTTTCTCCCACAGAAATTTCCTCAAACAGCGTGGTGTCGATGACAGGAGTTACAAAACCAGATGTTACAACAGGGTCTGTGCTAACACGATGAACATCTGCTAAAGGCGGCAGAAGTTCACGGCAGGGTGTAAGAGTTTGTAAGTGTGAACTACGAGAGACGATGTGCTAGAGTTCTCTCTCTCTCTCTCTCTCTCTCTCTCTCTCTCTGTACTGAAGTCATCTCTCACCATTTCTCTCTCTCTCTCCATCTTCTCTCTCTCTCTCTCTCTCTCTCATCTCTCTCTCTCCATCTCCGCTCTCTCACTCTCTCTCTCCTCTCTCTCTCTCTCTCCTCTCTCTCTCTCCATCTCTCTCTCTCTCTCTCTCTCTCTCTCTCTCGCTCTCCTCTCTCTCTCTCCTCTCTCTCTCTCTCGCTCTCTCTCTTCTCTCGCTCTCTCTCTGTCTGTCTCTCATCAGAGAGCTTATTATTGTGCATCTGCGGAAATATGTATCGTTCGTTCGCTTAAGTTTTGTGTTTGTCGATTTACATTTGGAATTATTTTTTTCTTTTCTTTTCACAAAATGTTTTGTTGTCATCGTTGTTTTTATTACTTCTAACAATTAACCCTTTTAATACTATATAGACGTAAGTGTGTAAAATTAACGGTAGAAAGAAGTTTCCTTTTTTGCTCTGGCACTATAATAAGGACACGCATAAAAATGTTGGCGCAATATTCATAGTTAGGAAATGGATTTAAGTTATTAGAACGCGTTGGGCAGAAATGTTGCTTGGGTAATTTACCGACCCTCCTACCGCCAGCTGTCCTGCTACCAGGTTCTGATGCCTGCAATCGAGGCTAACATGGAGCATCAGCCACGCATTCTAGCCTGCACCGTGTCGGGATGTACACTGGGCATTTCTGGGTGGGTCCTGTCGATTAACTTCCGCATGCTGACTGCTGGAGAAAGAGTTGGTGAACCCATGTGTTTCTTCGAAGATTCAGAAAACTGTACGCGGAGAGACAGCGACCCCCCTCCCTGCCTGCCTTCTATAGGTGGCATGAAGCTTCATCTCCACTTTAAAATTTTCCAAGGTGCACTGACGGGCCCGCAAACGATCTGGCCAAGCTGAAACAGACAGCGTTGAGGCTCGATACTGGGCCACAGATGTTGGAGAGCATTGCCTGGTTCGGCTTTAGAGTCCGTCACCACAGAATCCAGTTAAATCAGACACAATAATATAAATAGGGGTCACTGCGCGCGCCCACACTATCCATGGACAGCCTTTCTCTGCGGAGAATGTTCACTAAAGCGCACCTGCGGGTAGGACCGCCTGTCTGGTGTAACTGTAGAGGTGCCCCACCTACTGTAGTCTGTTTGCATTCTTACGACCGATTATAATTTCATATCCCACCAGTGAAATACCGAGATCGCTGTGCGGCTGGGGCGCAAACTAACCATTATTCACTTTGGATAAGGATTATCGTGATTATCACAATGGTGAAGTGTTGACGAAAGGGGTTTTTTTTTATAGCACCCACGTTCTTTACCGACTCCGCGGCATTGCAGTTGACATCGTCTCAGCCCGTGTTCTTCAGGCGGATTGCGCTGCCCGTCAGACATCTTGTGTGACGGCTACACCCAGTCTCTTCTCTGGGTGTGTTGGAGCATGCGCAAAAACGAGGACAACCAAGAAGTAGCGTGAAGAACTTTACTATACTGCTTATCTCTACTTCCAGTAGCAAACTAACAACATATTGCAATAACAACTGGTGGCTACATTATTATGGCAAGGCTATTGTGTTTGTATGTGTGTATAATCATATTAAATTTGTTGCTTTAGCAATGTTTCTATAGAGTAGCCTCCCCTAATCTTGATAGAAAACCCCGTTCGCAGCCGTTGGAGACGTGTGCCATAGAAAACCATGGCAACCGTTAGTGTTCTCTACACAACCGCGGGGATATTGAACTGTGGAGTCGGTCAACAGGCAGGAGGATGACATGCTGAGTGTCTGTTTACTCCGCAAATAAATCAGAGCAGAAGCTAACTGACAGACTTTGTCTACCATGCGGCGACGACTCCAGCACGGTAGGCAAACTGAACGAGGAGAAAGAATTCTTAGTGATAAGGTAAAGGGGAAATTTCTTAACACATATTTGTATGACATGCATCATATGTCAGTATGGATTTTCGGCTTTGAATTTGTTTTCAAAATCCTTTCCATCGTTAAAGAAAATAAAATAAGGTCATTCCTTCTCTTGTAATCTTTGGTTGGTTTAACTATTACCAGGCGGCAGGAAGTCACCGCAGCTTGCACGAGTCCCACAGGACAGGTGGTTGGAGGCGGTGACTTACCAAAAGAAGTTTCCGTCTGGTTTGATTGACTCCCGCTATTTATTCGGTCCGTTTACGGCTCTCTTACCGACGGACGACAACCGAGTGCACAGCTGGACGGTCTGCTGCGGTCAAAGGCTCGCCGGAGTTCCAAAAGAGCGGTCTCCCCGTCTGTGCCATTCCGTCGACGTGGGTTTTCCTCCAGCAGCCCAACGGCGGATTTCTGGCGAGAACTTCTTTTCTCGATCATGGGGCACGAAACTGCGCCTTTCACCCTCTTTGCATCATGAGCTCGCTCCAGCATCTCCGCCGTGTGAGAAATGCCGGTTACCGTCCGATGAGGGGCAGCTAGCGAAAGCCGAAACTTTCCAAGCGCATCTCGTCTTCTTATGCCAGATTTCGCGCGTTCTGAAATTAAATTATGTTAATTAGGTAGGTGTGTGTGTGTGTGCAACCATGGCCAGAGGTTTACCGTCGCCAAAATTCATGGGAGGCTTATATCTTAAGGTTGTACCCAGGATGGCAAAGGTGTATTAGCTCAAATCTGTCTTTTATATATAACGAATTCGAGACTCCGAATATCGCGAACCGAGCTCGTCGGTCCTCCCGATCAGTTGGCGTCTCGTGTCCGACGGCGCCGTATTTCGACGTCGGTCTCCTAGGCTGTTAACTTTATTCGGGAAAACAAAAGAAACTGAAGGATCCCTGACCGTCCACGTGATATAAACGACCCTCGTCACCCGGTCTGCCGGCCGCCGAGGAATCAATCCAGTGGCGCCATGCAACCGTGTGGGGGCATCTCGATCCAACCGTCTTGCAGAACGACAATCGCGTCTTTAAAAAATATATATTTATACTTAATCAGATGAAACAAGAACCCTAATAAGCGAGAACTTGCTAGAAACATACTTGGAATTATCCCTCCCACCCTTCCCCTCCACCGGTTAAAAATATAACGGCGTCTAACTTTTTAAAAACAATTGTTTTAAAGTGTAATTATGTCTTTTCATCGCCTGTGATGATGTCAACGAATCAACTGGGGCCCCGTTCTGGTTAAAACCCTTTTCTTTCTTTTTTTTTTCAACTATCGGAATCCAGCAGGTAAACAGTTCCCGGGATCTTTTCCAAGAAGAAACACTATCGCAGCTGTGGACGAACTGTATTTCTGATCAGCCATTTTGCCTTCTTCCGCACTCTTTAAAAGGCGCGATGCCTGTTCCAGCCCTTAACCGCAGCACCTGGTTTTGACAGTCCATGTATAGAGTTACCATGATTGCGAAAAGTTATGTTGTCAGGGCGATATTGCTTCCGCGAGCTGCCAACCTGTATTCGTTAACATGGCAGTTCTGACATCTCTGGGAATATATGTCTGGCGGAGGAGTACGGCCATTATTAATACGTTTACCACTGCTGCGAAGAACTAAAGTCGGAAATGACGTTATCCACACGGCTGTAGATGCCTGGAATTTATGTGGCCTCGTATCTGTTTCAAGGTGTAACCGTAATATATAAGGTTATGTAGCAGTAGTTGTTTTAATCTTTGCTTTACGCTTCTAGGGGAGTACGTGTAGCGTCCATATTTAGAGTCGTCTCTCACTGACGATACCTGTTGGTTGTCCGCCATTGCGTTGATAACGGCTTTCACTTTCCCGATGTTTGTCTTTCAACGAACCAACCATTCAGTAAATAACTAACCAAAACTAATTTCACTTTGTGATCGTATACTAAATACTATTTCCTTATAATTATGACGAGGACAGACTTTGTGCGTTTGTTGTTGGTTTTTTTAAATTTTATATTAATAACATTTTAAAACCATTATTTCTCCTTATGTCTGACAAAACTCTTTATTCTCAGAGACGCAAGAACCTATCTCGGCATCTATGAAATCCTGATAACTGGTGCCACATAGCCTGATTCTCCGTTTAGGTGTATATATGCCCATCGATACACATCCATGTATTGAATGAATTCTGAAAAGCTAAACACTACAAACACCGAAATGCATGTCCTTCCTTAGTATTCATTCACAATTATCACCAGCCATCCCCACCTCTTCTCTTTTTGCAGATCCTACCCGCTAGTCAGGCCGCTATCCCACCCGAGAGCGAAACCACGGAGTTGCTGCCATCTAATCCGGTTTCTTAGAGATGGCAGTGGATACGACCAACCACCCCAAAGAACAGTCGGTAGACGTGCCGTCGTGAGCTAGACGTCACTACGGTTGGCATCGTGGTGTTTCCTGTAGCTCCCGGTAACCAATAAATTCTCTAAATACCTCGGCAAGCAGCGAAAAATTCCTACCATAGCGACTCTCTTGCTTACTTATGGAACAGTTTGGAGTTTTCCTTTGTCTTCTCTATTACCATTTACATTCTTTACCTTTTCTCCTTTTGGTTTTATTTCACATACTTATAGAAAAATAGGGTACATTCTGTATATCTGCGCGTGCGCTATTGGCTATTCATAAAAAAATTGGCCAATAAAAAAATTCTGCAAATGTATTTTACAGACATGCAACTTGATAATTAAGCAATTATTTTATCAGCCACATACAAGATGCACTCAGAGCAGCCAACGATTCCAGCCGATCTGTGAGCTCTGCCATAAATCATATTTAACAGGTCCGCACTGACAGCTTGCTGAGATCTCAGTTGCTGATTTAAACACCATTTCTTGGAATCTAACCGTGCTTCTAGAATAAAACCAAGTGGCTTATTTATTTTCGCTGGGTTTTTTTCCCTCCTCCTTCTGTTTTCGTTTTTTCCTTTACCAAAACGATGTTCTACATCCTAAGCTTTATCTCAAAAACCGTTTGAAATCAAAGATTTAATTGGAAAGCACGTGGGTTGGCTATAAAGGGGAAGACGTGTAACCGAAACGAAAGGAAACTTCATCCGGCAGCCAGCAGTATCTTATCTCGCCTCGGTTAGCGGGAGGCTGTTGCTCTAAATGTCGCCAGCTGGGTTCCATAGACTAACATTGATTGTAACAAGGAGAAGCCTAACAGAAGTGTTAATCTTTTATTTGTACCTTCGAAATTATTATCTCTGTTTCACAAGGATACATTTTGCTTTATAAAATAAAAAAAAAAAAAAAGGGATCGGTCTCTTAAGATTCCCAAATATTCGGGATCAGGTTCTAACCGTTCAGTAACGCACATCCCTCGTTCCTAATTGTCGTGGTAGACGATAGCTGTTGACAGATTCTGCTACATGTATTTGATAACAATGAACCGTCCATTTACTTCCGCCTTACCTCGTTTTTATTAACAGCAAACAGAGTAAGAATTTTTTTTCCGCCAAAATTATTGCAATATATTTTTATCTTCAATATTTCTT
Organism: Nautilus pompilius; assembly: GCA_018389105.1. Classification (NCBI taxonomy): domain Eukaryota; kingdom Metazoa; phylum Mollusca; class Cephalopoda; order Nautilida; family Nautilidae; genus Nautilus; species Nautilus pompilius. The sequence continues at coordinate 62,790 of JACATO010001039.1, forward strand.
CTTCTTTTTTTTTTAGATAACATTAATAACGAGTTTTTGTTGATCGTAAAATAAGCACAGAACTTCGGTTTAGTTCACATGGGTCCGATTTCGGCGAATATAATTAGACCAGATGGCAGGGACATATTGCTTAAAGCTCCTATTCTTAAAGCGTCACACAAACCAGGATGTGTTTACATTACTTTTTAAATTTTGATTTATGAATAAGCGGAGTTTGTGCTGAATTAAAACACTGATTCTTTGTTTTCCCCTAAAGTTTTTAACTTAATACATCAAGAACGGGCCGTGTATTTTCCTCGTAAAAAAGGAAAGAACAACAAGTATATTTTTGTTTCATGATGGCATGATCGGGAATCGAACCGCGGTTGCAATGTAGCTCAACTGTCTCGAACAAGCGCCATCATTCTTCTAAAATCTTAATCCACAAAGAGAAAAAGTCAAACGCTGCCAACTGGACGTCGTCTGCCACTTGTCTGTAGTGTTCCAGGTAAAGGGGCTCCTCTTTCGTCACAAAGATAGACCATTTAAATATGATGATTTTAAAAGAAAAGGGTAATTTGAAATGTGTGGCATACACCAATATGAACAAGGCTGTTTGCTTTCTTAGGAAAAGTGTCTAAAAAGAGAAGCGTCAGTAGGCCGGAACTTCTTCGAGGTAATTCTTGTAAGGAATCGTATTTTTGCTTTAACTATTTGGATTTCCATAATTTGTAATTACTTAGTTTACTCCAGTTGCCGTACTGCACTTTACGAAGTTCAGTAATTAGAAACACATGATGAGCGTAAACGGAATGGTTGTGTGCATCCCGTTATTTTTGTATCATATAACCATCCGTATTATACCCGTGTGTTTGCAATAGCAGGCAGTTACTTGTAGAAATATTCGTATAATAACTTATTGGTTTATTCCGGAACTAAATTAAGAATGGATTACGGTTGTTAGAAGATGACACGAGTTAATGGTGGTCTGATAATATAGTATTTTCACCATGTTATACACACACACACACACACACACACACACACACACACCTTCAAAATTCCGTCTTCCGCCGCATAGTTGGAGACTTGGAAATTTACCAAAATATTCCATTCAATTATCTACAGACACCCCCTTTTTTTTAAAAATATAATATTTACGCAAATCTTTCTGGGCTCAAACCGCTCGCATGCAAATACATTTTGTTGCTCTATATTACGCACCACCATCCGCAGAACGGAAGTCTATTTCTGGCTTTCGTGGGCCGCGGTGAATTACTTACGTCATTGTTCAGCTCGATAAAAAGACTTGTACCGGAATATTTTCGGGGCGCGCCAACAACTGGACCGTTTTTTGGTACGGTTCGTGGACGTGTCCGGACCCCGGGGTTGTTGTTGTTGTTGTTCAAATCGGGTTCTCCACTGGTTCCGCTCTTATCTGCACGAGAAGATTTTCGGTCATGCACGTGTGTGTGTGTGTGTGTGTGTGTGTGTGTGTGTGGTGTGTGTGTGTGTGATGTGATGTCATGTGATACTGGTAAACTGACGAGTGCTCGAGACCCGTATGAGGAATAGACCGTTTTATTATTTGGCACCGGGACTTCCTGAAACTAGGCGAGAGCAGTTCGGCTGGCCATGTTTTGTTTCGTCGTTGGGGGATGAATCATTAAAGAACATTACTATATACATAGGGCAGACAACCGAGCCCGGCAGTACAGCGGAAAGTTGATGACACACCAGCGACTTCTAATTGAACGTACAGATGAGCTATAATCGAACCGAGGTCAAAGCGTATGACGTCGGTTAGTGGTCATCTATAAGGTTAATTAGGAATTAATGGTACTGTAACAACCATCCACCATTGGTCTCCCTGTATGTCCAGTGTAGAGCTTATGTTGTTTTCTAACGGTTTTTTTCCTTGCTGCTGTTTTACGAAAACTTACCAGAAAATTTAAAGAAGAAAAAATCTTATACTTAAAGCCAAAAAAAGGGGAGAAAATTGTAAGTATTTACATTTGCTTTCCAGACATTTAAATAGCAAAGATAAACATTTGTGGTATCAATGGGTTTTATGGCAACTTCACATTTCTTTCCGAACTGTTATCGTCATGAGAAACACCCGATGTGGCAATTTCTTGACGAAACACTATGATTGCAGACTTTTGGGGTTGCATGCCTCTGACGTCACTGAAAAATAGCTGTCTGCGACATGCTGAATGATTTATGTGAGCCTGGATACCTAGCAGAACTAGGTCATTTGGTCGCGAATATACGCGGAGTCTGCCAGCGTCGTAGAGCTCTCAAAACCAGCACAGGGTTCCAATAAAAAAGAATTTTAAAAACGGTTCATCAGCGTAGTTAGCCTGCGTGCTCTTGTCAGCGATACATTAAAAGGAGACTAATATGTTCAGCCTCACGAAGGCATTTTTTTTTCTTTATCTTGGTGGTAAGGGGAGAGAATCACAGAATGTTAGCGAAATACCAGGATAGCGAGCCCATTTGCTACTTGCAAATCTTTTAAAATAAGAAAATTCCATGATTGTCATTAAAAATTCAACATTTTTACGTATAAACGTTCAATTGAGCCTTATTCATTTCGGACGAGAGACTGACTATCCCTTAGGAAAGGAATTTTCATGACAGTTAGATATGTGACCCGTGCATGTGGTACGTACAGCTTAAGGAGCTCGAAGTGTCAGCTTCTTACTACTTAAGTATTATAAATAAATTATGTTGTTTTTAAAAATTAATAATAATTTATCGATAAATCTTTTTAAAAGTATGTTTCTTATTTTAATCTCCAATTAATGCTAATAATACATTTATTTTGTCGTTAAAATTAACTTTGAAGGAAAATGTTTGTGATAGCTGGAATACAACTTTAAAAAATTATGATTGGATAACACAGACATAAACAAGAGGTTTACTCACACTATGATGATGCTTTTGAAATAACGATCATGGTCGTCCATGATGGTGGAACTAGAGTTCGTACTGAGGGTAAAATGTATACCACTTTTTAAGGATAAAACAGGATGGAAACTGCTATCAAACCGAACTACAGGTTAATTGCGCAATTATTGTGAGCGAGAGAAATGCTTAAAATTCTTCACGTTGTCATGGTTTAAGAAACAATGAGATAACAGTCTGATGAGAAAATTAAAAGACGCCGCTGGCATTTTACCGTGACAAAGAATTTCAAAAGATATCGCGGTGTAACTGCTTCGGCTGTTTGATCTGAATGTCCATCTGTCAGAAACCGGATTATCTTACGACAAATCCTTTCTGCGCAGATAGAAACCTCATTCTAAACGACGCTCTGATTAAAAGCTACTAATACCCGAATCGGATACGACGTCGACTATTTTAAAATCGCACTGGAACTGACAATGTAATGGCAACATGCCGCGCGGATTCGTCTACCACCTGCCGGTAAAATTTTCAAGCATCTAGACATAATCATACTGTACTTACGTTTCCATTTAGTCGCTTTTTAAAAAAAAAATTCTCTTTTAATAACAAAATCAGAATGTAATCGTTCAACTTTGCATTAGTACGAGAAAGAAAGAAAAATTGTTTCGAATGCTGTTGTTTATAAGCTGAATTGTATTTACGACTTCACGCTTTAATATGCGAAATGTGTTCGAGATTCTACAGCGGTAAAGATGGCTCGGCTACAGTACAGCTAGCTATAATTCCGTGTGGACACGTTGCCATTCCGTTTGATGTATATTCGAGAGCAGTCAGTCGTCTCTTTGCTGCACTGTCGTTCATTTTCAACGAAGCATTTAAGGGAAATTCCTGTTTATTCATAGTCGAAATATTGACTTTGCCTGGTATCAGAATAAGATGGTGGCCTGGGAATCAAAGATGGTTTGCATATCTGAATATTATATTTCTGAAGATACTGGCTGTAGTATTAGTAGGCTTGCAAATACCATGAATAAATATTCTGCATGTTGGAGTTGGATTATTTGGGGGATAATTACGTCTGTGCCTAATGACCCCGAGGGAAAAAAGACTGCAACGTATCCATTAAAAAAGCTACTTAAAGATGTATTATTTTTCTTCTTTTTTATTCATTTGAAATTGTTTAATATAAAAGCAACTAGATCGACGTATACAATCGCAATTTCTGCAGAGAGAGGGAGATACTGAAACAACTGGAATCAGTGATCGACTTTGAAACTGTGAGCATCACTCGGTACGCAAGTACTTGCTGAATCAAAGCCTGGCAACGCTGAGAAAAGTACACACACACACACTCAGAGGCGCCGACTGCCAAAAGAGATGAAGTTTGTGGTCGTCGTCATCCTGTCTTTTCATTGCAAGCTGATGAAAGGCAAGAAGAGATATGAACCTTCGAAACTATTCTTGCTTCACCTATTTCTCTTTTGGTGGCTACAGGAAAGCTGACATCACTTGCCGCCTCGTTCACCACCCCTTCCCCGCGTCTCGCCGAACGCGTGAACTCTCCTCCACACATTTACATTTTTATAAGCACTTTCTTTATCCGTTAGAAAATCCATGCATGCAAAAACGGTTTATTTTCAGACCTAATTTTACAAAATTTATTTCATCGAATATCCGCCACCCCGCTCGATGAATTATGTTATTGGTTGAGCCTACAGCAATCTGCGGCAGCCATTGCTATATGCAATCACCACTTACTATTTAAATTTTGAACAAAACACGACATACCCTTTGTATAAGTCTGCCACACTAATTAAACAAATCTTCCCTTCTTGCATTTTGTAAAATTCTATTAAAGACTAAAGGCTTCTTGATTCTTGTTTTTATTTATCTTTTTTTTTTAAAGAAAAAGAAGGCAGGAAAGCATTTTACCCATAGCCTTTCCTGGTTAATTATTTCTGGAAAAATGAGTAGCCTCCCTTGTTTTAAAAAACACGCTACAATTCAAAATTTGCATTACTCGCAATTACTTTAAAATACCTCACGTTTGTGGAGGTTTCCAAATTCGAGCGAATTTGTGCTTCTTTTTCAAGTGATGATGTAACCCAGACTCTCTGGTTCTTGATCTAACATAATAATTAGCGTAACAGAATTTCAATAGCGGAAAACCGAAGCGATAAATTCTCTGTATTTCTTAACTACGCTTGGAGTTCCTACATTTATGCTTTGGGTGGGTTCACTGGAAACATTCGAGACGATCAGATAGATCTTTGCCCGCATGATGAAGTTTACTTTATGTAGGTAATAATGAATATTGGTGAATAGGAAAGTAGGATTTACTTATTTGTTGTAGCGATCGGCTGAATGAGCAAGAGTAGCATTTTGCTTCTTCTTTTTCGTCTTAGCTCATTTTACGTTGTAGTTGATTTACTGATACGGCAAAGAAAATCTTTCAGAAACCAATACAGCTGAGTATCTTAAATGAATACCAAACGTAGTTTACGCCTCATTTTAATGACATAAAAACACCCAATCTGCTAGATCTTATCGTTCTTAATGTGTTAGAGAGATGGAGAGAGAGGAGTGGTTACAAGTGGCAGCGACATCTATCGATACCTATCACGAAAATCTATAACAATCAAGAACAAACTGTACTGGCGTAAGAGATTTTCATAATGGCCATTAGACTCAGAAATCCACGGGGTTGTAGCCAGCAATCGACGTGGTAATGCCTCTTAATCCATCAAAGATCACGTTGACTTTCTGATGTCATTCCGCTTCCGTCAACAAGATGTCCTTGCTCATGTTTTCGTAATGCGGGCCCTGCCGCCGTCACGTCCGCGATAATCCAGTTGCCTGAGGATCTGACAAGTTCGAAATAAGAATTAGATGTTGATCGACTTCGCGGTTTTCGCCCTTTGTGATGGAAATTTGCGCTGCTGCGAGTAAAGGTTTTCCAGGATTCTGTCACTGCTGTGGGGGGTGGGGAAGGAGTTCTACACAAAATCTGCGGTTCTGGATTTTCTCAACGTGGCTGGGAAATTATAAGGTGACGCAGTTCAAATTTTAAACGATTTTCCCAGCTACTTGTTAGTGCGAGCAACATTCAGCAGATCCCTCCGAGCGGAGTTGAGCAGCAGTCGCCTTATTAAAGCTTCACCTGTTTTTTTTTATGTAGGTTCTATCCTTCTTCTCATCGTCTGTAGGGTTCTCGTAGTCTTGTCTCCGTACACGTATCTACTGGAATCAATGTACTGTTGCACAGCGTTGTTCAGCCTACAAATTCTACAAGTCTAATCACGGAGATTGCGTGATGCCGGGTGAGGATATTTACAGAACCGAACCATTATCAATGTTTCTGACGTCACAAATGTCAGAACCTTTCTCACCTGAACAGTTGCTGTTTTTTGTCTTCTGGTGTTCCCCTTTCTCACCCCGGAGTTAACCTTGTTGTGGGATTTTATTCCATACTTCTCTCGAAGACTGCACAAATGGATTCTTTCTCACTTTGGTTTTCTTCGTTAAAAGAGTAGATAAATAGAGGAGGGGAATTGACATGAGATAGAGCGTTATCTTATTTGCATGATTACTACTCCCTAATGTCTGATGCGCCGTTTTCCGTTGCTGTTGCCAGTTTTATATTTCCCTCTTTAGCGGACCGGTCCCCTGATGATTATTTGCGGATAAAATATTGATAGTTAAAGCGAAACTTTTGGCTTATTGTGCCATCTCTTCAGGCGACTCTATAATTTTCGGAAGATTTCCAAAATTAGTGTTTAGGTAAAATAACCGTGACGATATCTTTAATGGGACAATCGACCTTAAATTCAGGATGCTGTTGATGACGTGTGTGTTACGTCACCATTTTGTGTGTTCTTACGTGGCGTGCATATTACTTATCAACTAATGAAACTTTAAAAAGATTTAGAATTTGAAATGTTAGGTAAAAATATGGAAGAATAAAGTAACTCTTTAAAATGTATAAGATTTTTCATAAGTAACGAAAATTGGCATAAAAAAGTTACTATCGGGTAAAACTCTCTACAGTTTTTTTTCCTTAATTTTGAGGTTAGAAAGAAGCATCGCGGGGTGGAAGAGGGAGGGAGAGTTGGGATAATACGAAGGGTTAACCCTGTTTACTGCGATATGCTTCCGTCTGCTCGCAGCTAAAAGGTAAACATCTTTAAAGATCTTATCTGGGGAGTAGACGGTAGGAGGGGGGCTGGCTAGCTCTTTGGACAGAGCGCTGTCCAGCCATATAGAGGGCCTACGAATCTGGCCAGAGGTTGACCCCTGTCTCGCGCGCACGGCCACACCGCATATGGTTCAGATATTCTCCTGGCGTTTTTCGGATGCCATTATCAGTTCTAATGACCGTCACCATTCGCTCTGCCTGTGGCCGAAGGCCCTGACATTTGGCAGGTACGGGAGGGGCTCCCGATACAAATAGGAGTCTCCCCCCCCCCACTCCATAAATCTGATACCATTCTATCGGCGCGATAACCGGCTACCAACAGCACAGAGCCGCTACACGAGACGTCCGATGAATTACACCGGGCCCCATCTGACAGCCTCCGCTGCCAGCCTCTTAGGTGGGCGGGCGGGCGGCGGCGCTTTAATTTGTTCTGATTTGTTCCGCGTAGAACTCGCACTGACAGGGTCTATTTTCGCGACGATATTGAAAAGCAGCTCGTGTTTCGGGGCCTAACAGCCTCGTTCCAGTCCGCGCACGCACGCACGCACGCACGCACCCTGTCGGGAAGCCTCGCTTCTCTCCGCCGTCAAACGATCGTGGCACACGCAGGAGAGAGAGAGAGAGAGGGAGAGGGCGGAGGCCCCTCGCCCGGGTTCCGTTCGGCGGCGATATGACGGTGATCTCTGTTGATAAGGGACTCGGGGAGTTTAAACGAGATCAAAATGTAGAAAGCTGCCCCGGTGTCGGGGTTCGTTCCGTTTCCGCTGGAAATATGTCAGTTGTTCGCCGATATGTATCGCGCCTCGTGGACGGCTTCACACCTCGGACCGGAGCCAGAAGGAAACGATTTTCTCCTCTTTCATATTGGGATTCACGCCATAAACCCTGACTCCTCCTCCTCCATCATCACCATTTTCAGATTCTCCACTTTCATGCTGAGACCCCCTGCTGCCCCCCCAACTCCCCATTCACACACTATTATACTATCGTAATGAAGCTTATTAAGCATCATATCGCGACATGTCCTTCACAATAATGAGATTACCTACCTTCGAATTTACACTTCCCTGCCATCACTCACAATCATCACATTAAAGCTGACTGACCCCCCCCTGTCTGTCTCTCTTCTTCTAAACTATTACGTCATCGTTTACGTGTGTAACCCAGTTGACAGTTAATTAGTAGACACTTTTAATGAACTAAAACATTTTGAAAATTCGATAACAAAGGAACAATTTTTTTTTTTTTAAAAATGGTTTAAATCCAAAACATTTTACATGAGTTCATGTTTCTCGAGATTGGATATATTCACGTTGTTTTAGATCTTAAAAACCAAAAAAAAAAATGAAAACAAAACTTTATTTCTAAAGAAGATAATAAGCAATTTAAAAAAGAAAGTATTAGGAATACTTTAAATACAACGCGGCCTAAGATAGTCTAAGTGATCGCATTTATATAATACCTAAGTTTGTGTATAAGACGACATGGCGTCATCGGCATAAACAAAATGGAATAGGACAAACTCGATGCCAAACTTTCACTTTCCTTTTGGTTTATTAGAAAATTGTAGTTTCAAAAATTAGGCTTCGTTACCCATTAAATTTGCATTCATTTACGGCGGGAAATACATTAAGCAATGGTTTATTTATTCTGACTTTGCTACTTCTTTAAAAGCGCGAAGTCTTTGTATTTATTCATATTTTTTTAGAAATAAAAAGTAAGGATTTGTCAGTCACATTGTTTTAAAAATCTAATTTACTCTGGCAACTCCGGAAATGCTCGAGATATGCGGTGGATGGAGACTAACAACTTGAAAATTTTATTTTCATTGTTGTTGTAGAAAGATCACCCAGTCTCATAAAATAGCGGTTGCCTAGCAAAGCGGAACCCGATCGGTTCCCGCTCTAGCAACTGGCACCGGAAGAGATTAAGATCGGGAAAACGCTTAATACCGGAGACGCTATTCAAAAAGAAAGCCGGCAGAAGTAGACGCCGCCGTAACGGGATCAGTTTATTTGAACGTCCGTAGCATGCGCGGGAAAGATGAAGAGCCTGAACTCGAATGAATGTCTTGATGTGCAGGTGAAAACTTCTGAGATATTATAAAACGTCAAGCGGGAATTTACCTTCAGTACACTGTTGTTAATAAGGCGTTTGGTGTTCAAGAAGGGAAAACAAGTAGAACGACGCGTTTTTGACGATGGAATTCGGACCAGAAATCCCCGTTTGCTAACCCCACATCTGCTGCCAAATGAGTTTACAGGTTAAATCCAAGCTTCAGCGTCAGTTGTCTACAGCATCTAGAGATACTGTGAAACACGCACATACAATTTTCTTATTTTTTTTCAAAAATAATGTTACAAACTGAGCGTTTATAAAAGTTCAGGGGAGAAATTACTAGATTACAGATATTTATTTGTCTCTCATTAGACCTTATTACCAACTCAAATAATTTCGCTGGATTTTCTCCTATTAGGAACTTCGCGAATTTCTTCTTCTTTGTTTGTATTTTTTTTTTAACTGTAAAAGTACGAACGTTCGGCAGCACTACTTCGCCCTACTACTGTCTAGGTTGTTGTTGTTGTTGTTGTTGTTTTGTCCTTTATTTCAAAACCGATAAACCTGCCCCTGACAAAATCTAAGGCCATCATCCTCACACGAACCTCGGTGTAATCTCGTGGCCGACCGGTAAAGGAAGTGGGGAGGAGAAGGAACCACGCGCTATGTCGATTCGGGACGGAGCTCTCAACCTCGATATGCCCGCTAAACTAACCACCAGACCACAACGTTTCCTCTCCCCCCCCCTCTTTCTTCAACTACCATTCGCCGGTGAATTTTTTCCGCGCTCATTAAAGAAATTCTGTTAGTAAAGAGGTCTTATAAACAGAAGTCTTAACCAACTCGCGAATATGACCTTTAGAATCGGTAAATGAAGAAAGATGGAAGAGAGCTCAGAAACGACTTTTACTTTCAGTTTTACCAGATCGTTTTCAGGACTTAAGTCCACTATTCCAGCTATCCGGCGCATTTCCGCCGTTTACATCAATTATAATGATTTTAAAAAATGGCTGCGGGAAGCAAAAGTCCCTTTGAATATTCCCAGTTCTTTCGACTAAACATAATAATGAAAAACACCTTACTTTCATTGGACAAAATAGCAGCAACAACAAAAAAATTTTTATGCAGCTTTTACATTCACGATAGCAACCGCATTATATCCACGTGATATCCGTGATATTCACGCCATAGAAAGCGCATCATATCCACGTTATATTTCCGTTATATCCTCGTTATAGCCACGCTATAGAAGCTACACATCTACGTTATATCTACGGTATACCTTCGGTATCCACGCCCTAAAAACCCAAAGCTCACTTCAACGTAAGATTCCCTTCCATTATTATTATTATTATTCTCTTTCTGTACTGACATCGTCTCTCTCTCCATCTCTCCATATCTCTCTCTCTCTCTCTCCCTTTTCTCCTCTCGGTCCCTTTTTGACCAGCGCCAGATATTTAGATAAAACACCTGGACCCTAACAAGCCCAATAAGGGGGAAACGATGGAGACATTTACACTCACACAGAAAAAAAGCTGCCGGGTGATTGGTGAAGGTTAACAAAAGTTGTTGACTGACAACATATAAACAATATGGCCTCGGGTAAACAAAGCGCGGAGAAGGGCCGCCAACGGATGCTGGTCTATTGTGGGTCCTGTGGGTATTGTCCGGCATTCCGCGGCTGATCCCGGATCTCCCGAAGTATGTTAATCCGGGAAAGAGTAAAGTACCTCGAACGGCTTTCAAAGAAACAAACAAACAAACAAACTGCCAATCATCCGCTCCCCCAGCAGTAGCCCCTTCCTCCCTCCCTCGAACTTCCAGAGATAATTGTTTGTTTTGTTTATTTATTGACTCTGAACGTTAGCTGGGCTGAGCGCGATACCCGCCTTCAGAATTGCAAAATACCCCGCCATGTATTATAGATAGATCAACAAATAAATGCAGGCAGCGCATTTCTCCCCGTAACTACACGAATAGGGTTACTAGGGGCCTGGTAACGGATCCTCGGCTAAACATGGATGAGTTGAGTAAACAATGATTGGCTTACACTCCAAGCAGCTGTATCTGTTCTAGAACGTTCGGAGGAACCAACCCCGCGAAGTATTCAACAAAAAGCGAACGTACTAGAGGCATCGAGAGACGCAGATCCCCCCTCATAGAGGAGAAACGTTAATTAGAACTGCTCCCAAATCTCTTGAACCTCTAATTTTAAAATTACGTCTTTTGAAATGGAAATATCTCGGTTATTAACGGAGTCGTATACGATGCGGAGATAGGTATACTCGAGAACGCCCCCCCCAACCCGGTAATTAATGGAAAATAATATCGGTAGAAATACATTAGAGATTCGAGAAGTCAGTAAGCTATTTTCCGGGTACGAAAACAAACTCCGGTTAGGAGGAGGGAAGCTGTCAGCTTCTACAGCGCGTATGTAGGTTTGGCGGGTGGTTAAACGGCCAGTGACACCTGTTGGTGATCTGAGTCAACCGTCCAAGTGGCGGTAATGAAGAAAAGCTGAGAAATGGTAGGAAGGAAAACCGGCCCGAAGGATACGAGCACGTCTGCGTACAGAAGTCTAAAAATGGTACTAAGATGCGGCTAAACTTCGAGGCGTAGCTCCTCGCCTGCGTGTAAACCCATTAGATTATTTCGGTCGATGGTCCAGCGCAGATTATTAGCTTTGGAAAAGGAAAAGCGAAAATCGGATGGATACAACCAGCTCTGATGATGTTATTATGATTATACTTTCGTAATATGAACATTAATGGGGTTTTATTGTTCTATCGCTAATCATTATAAATCCGACCTCGGGGCGCGCTGTGGAAGATGAGTCAATATTTCCGAGGACTGCATCTACATAAAGATAAAGGCGAGAAATGTGGTAGCTGTCTAATAGAGTGGACCGCACGCGCGAGTAGAAAGGACCGGTGGTGCCACCACTTCCATGTGTTATAACGTTAGAAGAGACATAAAACAAAAATCACCGTTCACTTCTGAGAAGAAATTGATTTCTCCTTCATCAACGTCGAGGAGGCTGACATCGCTGCGAAGTCGCCATCTGATCTCTCGCGATTTTCCGTGACTATTCTCTGATATCAGTCCTCGTCCCGACAGTTTATTCCTCCTATATCTGTCGGCGCGATCATATCGGGGATAATTCCCCATATAACACTTATACCGTGTGCCAAGTGTCAAGAAGACTTTCTCCTAACCTTAGTTTATTATTAATCAATAAAACAGCCTCTTCTTCTTCTTTTTTCCTGCTTATCTTTTCATGAAAGTCATTTTTGGGCAAAATGTTGTGTTGGTTCTTTGTGGTTATTTACAACGAATTCATACACCATTATTGGTCTCGTCATCAAAGACTGTGGGATATTTGTTCCGGAAAGCGTGTGTCCGTTGGGATTCTCTATATCCATCTTATTTACTGAAGACTATCTTCAATGAAAGGTTACTGAAAATCCTAAAGATTACTGGAGATGGCTTCCAAGGCATTTTATCTAAAGGAAAGCTGAGCCCTAACCATGACATACTTTTCCATTATTTGACTTAATTTCAGTGGCAAACTACTAATCACTAACTGCATTATTAGAGGTACAGAGCCTTGTCATAATGATCTAGAAACCTTTTGTTATTTAATATCTTCATTTCTTTTTTTTTTTAGAATGTAGTCACAGGACAGGTGTGCCAAGCAGCGTTACTCTTCTGAAGAATATATGCATCGAATCTCAGTCTCAGTATACTTTGTTGGCGCAATGGAACGTGGTGTCTTTTAAATGCCAAAATACTCGGCAGATCTCAGACGTCTTTGCCGACGGAGGACGAATGATTTTTTCCAACCGTTTTCGATTTCAGTCTAAATCGTGACATTCCCATTTACATACCGGACTGTTAGTCGAAGACATTAAGGTTTAGGGTTTTCATTAGTTCTTCTTCGAGTCCAGGTGCGACCTTTATACGTGAGCTTCTGAAATCTTGGACTCCTCCAGAAGGACTACAGCCGCCAATGCTCGACCATTCTGCCAGAAACGTTCGCTGACCACATCTCACCGAAACGTTTTGTTTCCCTTTGCAGCCAAGTCGGTGGTGGAGATAAAGTTGGACCCTTTTTGGGGTTCATTTCAGTTGAATGAGCGGCGTTAAGCGAGTTTTTTTTTTTTGAGTAATGTTGCATTGTTCTCGTCATTCACTGCTTCCGGGTCGCTGTCCGGCGAAGGTGACATTGGCTTCGGTGAAGTTTGAGAAAACTTTGGCTTTCAATCCACGAGTAAAGCTGAGAAATTTTTGGTGGGTCTGTCGTCGACCCTGACCCTGCTCCGAAAGACCTTCAACGAAACCCCAGAGAACAGAACAGCATCGCTTAACCACGTGATTTCGGGCTCGAGGGAGATAGCGCACACTGGTTATCTCCCCTCCTCCCCGTCCAACATATGCATAATCACAATTAAAACACGTTAACCTTTCGCTCGATATCTTCATTTTTCTCGGTTAGGGTCTTTTGTAAAGCATCGAAAAGCGAAATTCCGATGGCCAATAATAACCCTAACCCGAAGCCCAGACACCTCGCGGGATCCCGTTTTACGTTCCGACTGAGATGTACGCACGATCGCAACTCCCAACACCAGAGGTTTTCCTGACTCCGTGATGTTTAGGCTCGCTCCCTTCTGAAGCGCGACCGATATTAATACTCCAGGAAAGCACATCACCTTCCCTTCAATCATTTTTACTATATGAGCCCTTCCCCCCCCCCCGAGTCGCGCTATGCACCCCCGCCATTACTATGTAAAATAGGAGGCGTTACAGCGGTAACGAGTTCCGGTTCCGGAAAACATGGCGGTAGCTAGAGCTCTCTGGCAGCAAGCATCATTACGAAGAAACACAGAGAACAGAATTAAAACAAGATTTTTTTAATCCGATCCCAGACACGGTAATTGAATTGGCGAAGTCAACAGAGATGAGAACGCAATAGGAAAACGACATGATTTACTTGGCGAGTAAATAACACGGACCGAGTTATTCCCCTTTCGGGAACAGCGTAGAAGCGATGCGCATCCCTAAACTACGTCAGGACGGTCAGAGGTCCCGCCGAGGAAACCACACCAAAAACAAGATATTATAAAAGAAAGTTAGGCCGGGGCCTCGTGTCGGCCCCGTGTCCACGTTACCGCGCATTCGTAATCACATCAAAGAAGGTAACACGTTAAGTCCCACCGCTTGTCTGTCGCTAAGCCGCGGCAGCGAGCTGACTGTGAGCCTTCTTTTAATGAAGGAATCAAATTAAACGTGATGTATGTTAACATCTGTGCGGAGTCACCTGAGTAAACAGCCAAACGCCGTGTTAAATATCTACTTTGTATTGCTAACTCGGTAGCCCAGACGCAATAAAGAACCGCGAGTTTCTCTGACATTTCGCCACGAATATCTTTGACAGATAATGAGTACGCCACAACTCTGTCAAAATCCGGTAATAAATATGTTAGAAACACCGCTGCTTGATCGATATTTCCCCCTTAATGTGTATGCTAATAGGGAGGGGGAAAAAATAAGAAAGAAAAGTGGGGGGGGGTAGGAGGAAGCGACGAGCTGAAATACGGTAACAAAACCACGTGCACCGCAACTGATTCCGATGGGAGACAGTTTCTGGTACATCCCGGCCGTCTTACCCGCCCCTAAAGGTGCGGAATCTGTTCTGTGTTTTTAATATAAAAGTGAAACAAAAATTAAAAAATCGACCAAACATCTCTTTTTTTTTTTTTTTTCTTTTTTTTTGTTTTTAAATGTCTGTCCAACCGGAGATACCTGCGTGTCAGCACTTCTCTTTTATTTAAGGAAGGGCGAAGGGACTTAACTCGGTCTTTCGCATATCGCCAGTTTCATCGGAACTTCGCTAAACGTAAACTTTTAACGCTTTTCGAACGTGGAAGGGAGAGGACACGATATCTTCTCTGCCGAGAAGAGCGGAGACAACTCCGTGTGCGTCTGCTGTACGCAAGCCCCCCACCCCGCTTGTGCTCGCTCGCTGGCGCGTCATAGTTGTGCATGAGATGCTCTGTCGTGACGTCAGCGTGTATACTTTCTCCCGTAACTATTTTTACTATGCATTCAAAAAGAGCTAAAAAAAACGAGATGACCGGAAATTACCGACACGGAAAAATATGTATTTCCTGCAGACATTAGTTCGATTGTGACCGGCAGTTTTGGTATTTATACTTTGCGGAGTTCAGCAGGCCCTTTTTATCTGCCATATTGACTTCCTTCCTCTCGTGTGCGGTCTCGGAACTGTGCTGGCAAGACGATCTGTTCAGCATCAACCAGAGGCAAAGACAACTGGATTTAACTGAATTCTCCGCTGTAACCTTTTGACGCTGGACGGCTGTCACCTGCGCACAGCCTTATCGGGATGGGACGAAACAGCAGCTCAGAATATTTGGTTAGCGCGTAGATGCTCACAAAAGTTGCGAGGGCGTCGTCTCTCGTGATGTCCTCGGCGACACTTCTTCTTGCCGGTCAGTTGGACGAGGGCGTGTCCAGTCCCGCTAGGCTTTTCGACTCGTGACGGGCGCCCAATTGCATGTGAAATGCTTCATCATGACCTGGTTCGTCGCCGAATCTTTGTGAAAATTTTAATATAATTATTCGCCACGAATCCTCGCTCCCCCGGACTCCGCCGTAGCTTTGTAAATCTCATAGTCAGTGTTCCTTCACCGAGCTTACGGCGAGGAGTGCGCCAAGGGCTGTGCAGGGGCCACCCAGAGAAAGAGAAAGAGCTCTCAACACGACTTCTAAACCGAATCATTCCATCACTGATTTGACAGGTATTTATTCCGTTCGTTAACATTTCCGTCACAGGCAGTTTGTAATCACGGCTGCTGGCACCGGTAACCGTAGACAGCTGGGTAAACGTGTTACCGTCAGCACGTTCGACTCCGTATTTGTTTTAAGATCCTCTATCAGACCTCCTCTTCAACAGTCTACAGGCCGCATTAGGTAAATATACCACCGTTTAGTCGGGTTCTGAACGTCTCAAGCTTGTAAAGATTCTAATGAAATTATGCTGCGCTCTTTTTCGGTAAGTGTACATCCTTTCCTAATTAAGAGCTCACAGCGCATTCGAGACTTGCAATAATTTAGTCAGATTGCCATCATTTTGTTTCATACACCTGGAATTTTGATTAATTGGCCCTAAAATCCATTTGCTTTATTAGCAGCGGAAATCCATTCTTTTTCATACTTCAAACATTTACGGTGCGCCCAGCTCCCGTATTCTTTTCTGAAACCATATTTCCCTATTTAGCACGTTCCGATTGATAATAATGCTTATAAAGGTGAGAGAATTTCAGAATATACCTGTTTAATTACGAGTCACTTTTGCTTAAAGTATAAAAAGACAAAACGACTAGACCAATGTACTCAGTTATCTACAGCGCCTGCTCCGTTATAGGCTTTAATGGATAAAGATTTTAGAAAAACAACAAACAGGAAGAACAAACGATAAATAAGCAGTTTCATTCTAACTATAATAGGTATGATAATCTTCAAAAAAATCGTAATTAGCGATTATAGAAAGTTTTCGTTTCTAAATAAGCCGATTCTAATCCCTATGTATTTACCAGCACATCCAGCTCATCACCGCAGTTACTTATCTTGTCAGGGCAGACAACACCATCTACCTTCACCCGTAGTGGGAGGAGTCCTAGACAGAGTTGCCGAACCTTCCAATGATCCCTACCGTCCCATCGTCTCATTCCGGCTACATGAAGACTCGGAGACGATCTTCCCCGTTGTTTGCAAACGCTATTGATTTGCACTCCGTCAACGTCAGGTCTGTTGCCAATACTGAAAAACGGGCCATCTGATCCTTCACACGTTTACTCGACTACTGGAACTGCTCAAATATTTTCCTCCCGCCCGACTCCCCTTGCTCAGCCATTCTGTCAACTGATTCCTGGTTAATATAAACCAGGTTTTACGATTGTATCCTACTCTGAATAAAACTTAATACTCCTTTAAAAAAGACATCTGATCCTTTTGTCTCGCGCGTGTAAGAAGAATTTGCGTAAAATTCACTCTTTCAAAGAATTCATTCTTCGAGACAGCGAAATCGCACAACAGGAATAATGGTACAAACTGAACTCCTATACAACAATTTATTCTGGCTGTAGAATAAAACATCAACTTGACTACATTTTTGCATACGCTTCTGTTACACTTACACTGCTGTGCAAAATATTGTTATCACCAGCTTAAAAGTGAATCTTTCAAAAGGCTAGGTTTTTACCGAGATAATACCGCCACTACTAATTTTTTTTTTAAATAGAAAAAATTATATATATTGAAATATTCTTCTGACTTTATTTTAAAGCTGGGTCGATTCTCTGCCAATAATGAAGAAATCGTTTCCAAGAAGCGATCCTAGGAGAATGGCGTTTAGTAGAGTTTTTCCTAATTTTAGCCATTATGTAAACTTCCGTAGCGTGGTATTCTAACGGTATGGGTTTATTAATACTGAAAATTGTTTCTGATTCTAATCACCACCTCCCATAATTTAGGAAAATACCACAAAGTATAAGTAAGATGCCGTCGGCAAGAACTGTATGCCGTTCAGAGCTTTCCCAGAATTCTGTGGCGCTTAAGCGGGGTGGGACGACGACGTGCCTCCTGGCTCCCTCTCTTAATACAGACAGACGTTCGCGTGGTAGGTGAAATGCAGCGTCAAGACACATCTTATCTACTACAACCTAAGAATGTGATGAGCCATTCGACAGGCAACGCGAACAGAATCCCAGGTCTGTTAATGGCTGTTCTGTTCGGGTGGCGTCTTAGATTGTAAAGACTGCCAGTCACGTCTTTGCGATTTTTCTCTCGGCTAGTAGACGTGGCACTGCGTCAGGCACACGAACTAAAATCTGTTTAACTTTTAGAAGATGAAGCATTATTTATCCTTTATCTGAAGCTTTCGTCTGACTTCATTTAGAGGATTCGATGCGGGCCTTGTCTCCTGTGTTTGTTTTGGTGGGGGATGCTCCGAGCGACTAGCAAAAGTGAAACCTCCTAGTCTAGCATATAAATAAATAAATCGAGATTGAATTGAGATATTGGTTGTTTGTTGTTTTTTTTTTCCAATTTAAAGAAGAAAATCAACAAATATATGTTTGTTCGCTTTTATTTTAGAAACTTCGAGTTACAAGGGATCGAAATTTAAATATTTAATACCTTATGGCAGGTTGGAGATCCGTGATGGTTCTGGTGGATAGTTCGTCTTTTTCATCGGCCGTTTTTATATATATATATATAATAGCTGAGAGAATTAAAGTTTACGAGCATCACCCCCATTAACGGCTGTAGAAAACGTTGCAGGAAAACCGACTGTTGATGATCTACAAAATTTAATTATAATTTTAAAAAAAAAACAGGAGGAAGAAAACAAACCTGTCGGAATCTCTCGAGTTTTTTCCTTCATCAGGGACTTGTAATCCGTCGAACTTTCAAACACAGTGTCGCAGAACTCGAGGCGATTAACTGATAGCTCGGCTCCACTAAGTAAATTCTCTATCACTTAAAGAAAATCCATTGTATCGCACTTCATCAATGTCAGCCAAAGCAAGCCGGGTTCAGAACGGTCCAGCTGATCATTCTCAGCTTTCCATTCCTGCTTACGACATGGGAAACTGATATGAATTATTACTTTTAACAGTCGAATTCGACTGCTTTTTTAAAAATCTGCGCTCTACTGTTGAAAAAAATCCAAATAACTGACATCTCTCGCTCTCTCTTTCTCTGTACTGACGTCATCTCTCCCTCTCTTTCTCTGTACTGACGTCATCTCTCCCTCTCTCTCTCTGTACTGACGTCATCTCTCCCTCTCTTTCTCTGTACTGACGTCATATCTCTCTCTCTCTCTCTCTCTCCAGCTTCATCTTTCTCTGCCATCTCCATCTCTCTCTCTCTCCATCTTCATCTCTCTCTCTCCATCTCTCTCTCTCTCTCTCCATCTCATCTCTCTCTCTCTCCATCTTCATCTTTCTCTCTATCTCCATCTCTCTCTCTCCATCTTCATCTCTCTCTCTCTCTCTTCTCTCTCTCTCTCTCTCTCTTCTCTCTCCATCTTCATCTTTCTCTCTCCATCTCCATCTCTCTCCTCTCTCTCCTCTCTCTCTCTCTCTCTCTCTCTCTCTCTCTCTCTCTCTCTCTCTCACTCTCTCCCTCTCCTTAATTAAAGAGAAAAAAACATTGAGAACAACAAAAAGAGAATACCTGGACCCGTTTTAAAATGGTAATTATCTCCCCTCTTGCCGACAGTTTATAATCCGTCCGGTCAACATTCAATCAGCTGTCTTAAAATAACTAAACGTTTCTAAAGGTTCTTGCAGATGCAGTTCACTCGGCATCATTCGCTGCAATCCCAGCAAACAAAACAAGAATATCTAAATTTTACCAGAAAAATCACTGAAGATGAAAACTTCCCCAAATCCTGAACGTTTACTCGATCCACATATAACAAGTATGGAATAAATCAGGAAGAATCAGCATTAATTCAGTTTCCTTGTGTCTAGAACTGAAAAAAGTGCCCATCCAGAAAAGACATAATTCAATTTGCTAGGTGGACTCATGAAAAAAAAAGGTATCATCAGTGTACGTTTTTAATAGAAAACCATACATCCATTTCTTTACAAGTTGGTCGGCCAAAAAATGTAATTGTTTTCGTATACCTTTCGCCATATCGTCCAATAGTGTGAAATTAATAACATAAAATGAAAAAAAAAAACACGTTTACTTACAATTAGTAATCTTTTGAGCCTTTAATAATGCGCTAACCCTTCCAGGCCGTTCTCTCAAAAGTTTAGAGTAAATTAGCGTCTCAGAATCTTCATGCCACGTTCCACTGGACGCTCCCTACATTCTCAAAAGCATGACTTCAAGAGAACCTCTACATAACTTCGACAAAGCTGTGCTTTGTTCTTTAAGATTAAGTTCCTTTTTCCTTTCTCACCCGGACCCCTTTTGTAATTATATCTGATCATACCAAAATAATTACTGAATATTTAGCAGTCAATGCCGTCCGTGCCGTATTAAGTTCTGCCCAAGGTCGATGTTTTACATTCTGAGTTTTGCCCTCTAATCTGCGGAAAACCGTCTCTTCTTTAAAGCTAATATAAAAAATGGAGACATTATATCGTAATTAGATTAAAATACTACTTACCATCCCAGGTGCATAAGACTTGATAAATGTACTTTGATGCTAAATGGTGTCCTCTTATTTCCTTTAAAATCACCATTTCTCTTAGTACGGTTAATATTCATTGCACGTTGACTGCTATCAGAGAAGCCAGTCAATATTTCCATTCATTCTTTTTTTTTTAAATTAGCATATTTTACCTTTCTTTTTCTTCCGGTTTCATTTAATCAGATAAGAGTTATCCCGGAAGGCCGGTTTTTAAGTTGTTTTTTATATATATATTCTTCATTTTATCATCGGCCAGTTTTCTCGATTTCCTCGTGGACAATGACCCTGTCTCAGTCCACGTCTTCAATCAGTGAGGTAACCACGGCTACTAACAAACCGCATCGAGTGCAGACGTCGCGCTTTGTGGTCATTCGCAAAATGACGTTGCTGACTCTTAAAAAAGAAAACGGCCGATAGGTGGCTACGAGACTACATTTCCGTGGTTAGTATAGTAGAGAAGAACTAGTAAAACAAAGGTGTACGCTGTACGACGGAATCTGTTGCTGGCGCTACGGGGAACTGTGCGTGGAGAACGCGGACGTCTAGTGCCATCAACTCTGGATGGAACTCGATATTCAGAAATGCCAATTGGGAGATTCAGCGGCGAGGCCACCGAGCGGAGACCGTTAGAAACCAGAAATGGCTTGGTGAGGAACGAAGATGAGAAGAAGTTTTGTTCCTTGTACAGTCAGTGGAATAGCTGGGAAATCTGAGGCAAATCTGAATGGCGACAGAAAGAAATCGGCTTTTACTGGCTTTAGAACGTCCGATTTCCAATAAAGTAGTTCTTCAAAATCACCATCCCATATATTAAAGAAAAAACCCGCACCCGCGCGAAACAAATGTTCGAAAACCCGTGTAAATTCCTATTCTTTCTGCGACTCAGAAGATCTCCGCCCAATCCAGCGGACTGCGCGAACAAGCCCATCATCCAGACATTCTCCCGGCTTCCTTACCCGACCGCCACCGCATATTTCGATTGTCGTCTGCTCACTAAACAAACCCAGCACCGTAAAGAATTCCCAGGAATTCCTCGTCAAATCCTCCGCCTATTCCATTCTACGCTTCTTTTTTTTTTTTTTTATAAATTAGACCATCAAAATCAAATTTTAATGGCAGGAAATTTATTCCGGGAACCCTAAAACACCTTTTTACAGGTAATTACCCCCCCTTTTTTCCACCTGTTTTAATATGAACGAATGTAAAAGTAGGTAACTTCACTCGAAACGTAAATTTGTGGAATTTAAAACAAGTTTATTCCTAATAATCTGCCCCATCCCGCCCCAGACATAGATATGGATACAGTCCGGTCCTTTTTTACCTGTTTTATTTTACTTCTTTGATGTTTCTAGAATGTTGAAGTCACATGTGGGCGTAGTGAACACCCTCTCAAAATCCGAAAGCGGAAATGACGTCATACACGGACCGTTCATAACGAGGCTCGATGTTTTAGCTGTGGACTCAAGGAGTTCAATGGCGAACAAATTATGTCGATTTATCGGTCGGTATTCGTGGTTCGTAAAGGTTGAACAAAATGCTTAATTTAATTTGGATGCATTAAAAGAAAGAAACAATTTTTTTTTTCGCGTAGAATCAAGGTGCTGTAGTTTGTCTGCTGGACGAAATAGGCAGAGTGATGGATGAATCAGAGTCGGTTGGTAAAGATGGCGCTGTTCCCTCAACATCAGACCTCGCGCAAAAGCTACTTATAGTGGTGACGGTCCGAGTCCGCTGCCTACCCTGCGCTTGGGCATTGAGTGCGCGCGGGGGGGGGGGGAGGTGGTGGTGGTAGGGTTAGACCGCTGAAAAGCCCTACGCGAACACTTGATTTTCAGATGTGGCGAGAAAACCTCGGGTAAAACCCCACGTGACTGACTGATAGAGAAAAGGCGAGAAGGAGAAACCACGTTAGAGAACCCTGCTAAAGTAAGCCGGCTAGTCCGCCAATGGATTTCTCGGGCCGCCCAAAGTATGCGGCATTTATATGGCAGAGGTGTGGCGAGCCATGCAGCCCCGAAGTCCGTTTTCAGATGCTTCACGAAGATTTTTATTCAGGTCGATAACAGGTAACATGGCTGGCGTCACAGCTGCAAGCCGATTGCTACATAATTATAGCACTTTCCATTAAAATTAAGAGACGGAGAGCAGATGACTTGATATCAGAAAAACATTTCCTTTTACTATGCATAAAATAAATTACCTCCATTCGAAGTAGAAATTAAATAGAGAGGCATTTCCTCTCTCTGAGAACCCTGTATAGCCTTTGGTGGCTTCCCGACACCTTGTGCTAACTTAATTAAACAGTGACTAATTTTTTTAAATGCACCTAGGCTCTTAAATAACAATGCGACATTTCTCTCCTCGCAGTAGAAGAGGACGACAACAGGGAAGAGCACCGGGGCTAGCCTGGCCTGGCTAGCTGTTACAGCAGGGGCTGAGCTGTTACGACACCAGTAGTTTCTAATTAAACGTAGGACCCAGTTATAATCAGAGATCAAAGCATATGACGTCGGTTATAGCCTCGTCGGCACCCTTAGTTAGGGAATTACCGCTGCCGTAGCGACTAGCCTCGGTTTTCCCCAAAACGATACAGAACGGCAGTACCTGATGGGGGGAGTGGACACCAGCGCCGAGTTCCGACAGTGGAACGGCTGCCCCTCCTTAAACTGCGAGATTTAATCCGGCGTTTCGTTTAATGGCACTCAGATTATTTGGCTGAGGTGGAGCGTGACGTCGTGGTACGGGAGTAATTAAAAGTCTGTCTGATAACAGCTTCGGGGCGCCTCCCCCTCTCCCTACCTGCGCTCCATCGCTTTACAAGCAGCCTCGGTGGCTTGTGTGTTTTAGCATACCTACAGAGCGGCGGCGGGGGGTCGTGTCCAGGTACACGGACGGGGAGAGAGAGAGAGATGGGTCGTGTCCAGGTACACGGACGGGGAGAGAGAGAGAGAGAGGAGGTGGTCGTGTCCAGGTACACGGACGGGGAGAGAGAGAGAGGGTGGGTCGTGTCCAGGTACACGGACGGGGGAGGAGAGAGAGAGAGAGAGACGGGGGTCGTGTCCAGGTACACGGACGGGGAGAGAGAGAGAGAGAGAGAGGATGGGTCGTGTCCAGGTACACGGACGGGGAGAGAGAGAGATGGGTCGTGTCCAGGTACACGGATGAGGGGGAGAGAGAGAGAGAGAGAGGGGGGGTCGTGTCCAGGTACACGACGGGGAGAGAGAGAGATGGGTCGTGTCCAGGTACACGGACGGGGGAGAGGAGAGAGAGAGAGGGGGGTCGTGTCAGGTACACGGACGGGGAGAGAGAGAGATGGGTCGTGTCCAGGTACACGGACGGGGAGAGAGAGAGAGAGAGGGGGGGTCGTGTCCAGGTACACGGACGGGGAGGAGAGAGAGAGAGAGAGAGGATGGGTCGTGTCCAGGTACACGGACGGTGGGAGAGAGAGAGAGAGAGAGGATGGGTCGTGTCCAGGTAGACGAACGGGGAGAGAGGGTGGGTCGTGTCCAGGTACACGGACGGGGAGAGAGAGAGAGAGAGGGGGGTCGTGTCCAGGTACACGGACGGGGAGAGAGAGAGATGGGTCGTGTCCAGGTACACCGATGAGGGGAGAGAGAGAGAGAGAGAGGGGGGTCGTGTCCAGGTACACGGACGGGGAGAGAGAGAGATGGGTCGTGTCCAGGTACACGGACGGGGAGAGAGAGAGAGGGTGGGTCGTGTCCAGGTACACGGACGGGGAGAGAGAGAGAGAGAGAGAGAGAGGGGGGGAGTGGGCAGGTGGACTCACAAACACCGCTTATTTCCTTTTTTCCCGATAATCGACGCACTGCAGCGGAATCCGGGGTTCGGACCAGACGGAAGCGGCTTTCATCTGCTCTCGCGCGTCACGGGCCCGACCGCGGGTAACGAATGACATCACACAAAGTCACGGGCGTGTCGAGAGCTACCCGGCCGTTCCCACAGATATTCGGCTGACGAGGAAATAAAAGAGTCGGACAGGATTTCGCTCGGCGAGTGCTGGACGGTGCTATTCCACTGACTGCAGCCTTTCACCTGGTCGGTGCGACTTGGAACAACACCGCGGTTGAAAGCTGTATAAGCTGCACCAACCGGAGCGAGTCCGGTTATCGTTGGAACGGAACAGAAGAACTGAGCAGTTATAAGACACCCTCATTCCAACTTTACTGTACTATCCGGGCATTTAAACAATCCTACTATATTTAACCTCATGTTGTGATTCGGCAAAATCGATAATAATAATAATAATAATAATAATAATAATAATAATAATAAGGAAATTGTAAGTAGCAATCTCAGTAATACACCAAAAGATTTTCTAATGGTGTTAATTCATCGGCTGCTTTAGTTAGATTGCTAGATTCGCGCTCGTATTAAAGAATTATAAAGTTAACTAAAGTCCATCTTTACGTCAGTACATCGACCGATAGACAGATTTTACTTGAAATTTACCGACGCACTAAATGGATACGTTTTTCTTCATTCTCTGATTATTATTCTGTTAGTGACTCGTAAAAGAGAGTGACAGAGAGTGAGAGGTAGTTATCGAGATCGATTGCTTTCGTTTTTCCCGGAGAGAGAGAGAGAGATGGGGAAGGAGAGAGAAAGATGAAGATGAAGAGAGAGAGATGGAGATGGAGAGAGAAAGATGACGATGAAGAGAGGGAAATATGATGTCAGTATAGAGACAGATGGGGAGAAATGGAGAGAAAGATGAAGATGGAGAGAGAGAGGGGGGGAGGGAGTAACGCAATCGTTTAAATAAACACGAATAAGAGATGGAAAGACAGGATGTCTCAGAATTAACTGGGTTCTACAGTTTAATTTATAAGACCTGTATATTGCACTTATTTATATAGAGTTATAACTTAGAGCAAGAAGGTCGCAGACTTTCTTGTTTGAATATACAAAATTTAAGGCTATATTTCCCCAAACAGTATATATATGCACACACTATAGTAGTCTAAATCTTTCTGTAAGTATATTAAGCAGACTTTCCGCTCTTGAAGTTATACAGATGTTCGTTAATTCACTTGTTGTTGTAACTAAATTGATATCTTTACCTGAATTTGTTTGCTACATAATTTTTCCTCTTTGTCTAATAAGTTATGAATTTCTATTCTTCTTTACATCACCATCAATAAAATAATTCATTGCGAAAAATCAAGAAAAATTAAATTTTATATAATAATAATAATAATAATAATAATAATAATAATAATAATGAAGAAGAATTGTCTTTCAAAATGAATCATGTTTATCCCAATAACTCGTGTTTCTTCAAACAATAAATTAAGATTCCTTTATAATAATAAATGAATAATCATCAGAATCCATTCTTAAAAAAAAGTGTTTAGCTTAGATATTTTTTCAGACCCGATGCGACTTCGGTGCCTACTTTTAATATTCTCTCTTTTTTAAACCGAGAAATGGCTGAAAGCAGAATAAAGGTAAACTGGCGAGAAATACACAACAGTGAAGTAAGTTTCTGAAGTCGGTACATTTCTTCCCTTTTCTAGTGAATATATATGTATAATGTATATAAAGAGGAGAAACACGAAAGCATCAGACAGGCACAAACTTATATGTATACCGTTGTTTGCATGCATATATAAATTACGGCTCTAATCTGAGAATTTCCTGCATCGTTACCAGCTCAGATCCCCCCAATTTTTTACAGTTTTTTTTTACATTCATAAACAGAACTTTCCGCTTTGTTATCCTTCGCTGCTTCAGGTTTGTACTCACCCACCCAACGCCGAATTTCCAGTATCTAGTTAATCACCAACTTCTATATTTTTGCCTCGAACAATATTAGAGACACAGATCAGCGTCGGTGTGTGGCAATATCTGTAAAATATGGTAAAGACTTTGGTTAATTCTAATTCGTCTTTTCTCTCTCTCTCTCTAAAAAAAAAAAAAAAATTCAAAATAATATTTGTTTTAAGAAAATGCTTGCGGATGTAAACCTACATTAATATCTCTCCCTTTAAATCCGAAACACGTGCCTGCCATCCACTCAGAGTACTACTGTTTTCAGGTGAGTAGTTTTGAAAAAACTGCGATATTTAAATATTTATCTAAACACGGGTTATTCGAACCCGAACGGCTCTGGGCTGGAATGACTATATATGCATTTAATTCACGCGTGCATGAATACGAACAAAAAGAAGGGTATTTTTTGCTCAATATAAGACAGGAAAACAGCAATCCGAACAGTGACGGCCGCAGAGCTGCCAGAATCGATGTTGTTGGCTCGGTACTTTATCCGTAAGCCACCAGGTAGATTACGTATTTGGTAAACAATTAACAACCTTCCTCTCTCTCTCTCTCCCTCTGACGGAGGTTCACGCTAATGGCCTCTTCAGAAATCGGACAGCTACCATAAACAATCACTTTATTTTTGTTTTGCTACATACACATACATCATAGTGGCGGCATCTATCAACCTCTCTCTCCATCCCTTTTACAAATATCGTCGTCTTCACATCTTTCTCTCTTCTCGGCGTTTTCCCTCCCGCTTCTGATCTCTCTCTCTCTGTCTTTCCATCTCTCTCTCTCTCATCTTCATCTCTCTTCTCTCTCTCTCTGTCTTTCCATCTCTCTCGCTCATCTCTCATCATCTCTCATCTTCATCTTTCTTTTTCTTCTCTCTCTCTCTCGGTCTTTCCATCTCTCTCGCTCATCTCTCATCATCATCTTTCTTTTTCTTCTCTCTCTCTCTCTTCTCTCTCTCTCTGTCTTTCCATCTCTCTCGCTCATCTCTCATCATCTCTCATTTTCATCTTTCTTTTTCTTCTCTCTCTCTCTCTTTCGATCTCTCTCGCTCATCTCTCATCTTCATCTTTCTCTCTTCTGTCTTTCTATCCTCTCTCTCTCATCTCATCATCATCTCTCATCTTCATCTTTCTTCTTCTTCTCTCTCTCTGTCTTTCGATCTCTCTCGCTCATCTCTCATCTTCATCTTTCTCTCTCTCTGTCTTTCCATCTCTCTCTCTCACTCATCTCTCATCATCTCTCATCTTCATCTTTCTTTTTCTTCTCCTCTCTCTGTCACTCTCTCGCTTCTCATTCTCTCTCTCTCTCTTTTTTTTCTTCACTCTCCCTTCTCTTTATCTTCATCCCTTCTTTATTTTCCCTGACCATCAAAAACATACGACAACACGCCAGCATTGCAACCAGCTCTCAATACCCTATCGGCCATATTACACTTTCTTCTCCCGCCTTATTCGTATCTCTAAATCACACAATTTACCTCCACACATACAGTTGTTGATCGATTCCTTTTTTATGAACTTGTTCGGACCCCCCCCCCACACACACACACCCCGGTTAGCTCCCTTTTTATGTTGACACAGTCCACCGCTTGAATACATACGTAGTCTACGGTTTTAGCCGGAGGGAGAAAGCGCAGGAAAGAAGGAAGTAATGAAAAGCCGATCTATCTGAAAGTGGATTTGTCCGGGGCCCTCGCTGCTTGTCTCGGGTTATTTCCTCAAGTCATCACGCGCTGGACACCGGCCGAAGAGAAAAAAGGGGTGGGGAGAGAGAAGAAAAAAGCCGGTTTTTCAATTATAAGGTTAATATTTAAGCAATCGCGTTTATTCAAAGCGGTCAGCGGGGTAAACCCGTTATCGATATCCCGTCTAATTTGCTCAGATCGAAACAGCAGCCATTCTGCTGTAGTCTGAGGAGCCGACCTGGAAGCGTCGTCGTGGCCGGTCTGTTACGTACGGTCCCCGGCCCCGTGTGAGCGGCGCACGTGACGACGGGGCTTGTCGGAGAAGTCGGCTACAGTCCGCATTATGTGGAATATTTACTCTCCCGACGCGACAGTTTTAAGGATTAGCTTTCACCCCCCCGGGGGGCATGTCCGTGCATATCTGATGTAAAAGTGTTTGGCTGTTGTAAGCATTAATTAAAGACTATCGAAGGCGTGTAGCGGTGTGTGTGTGTGTGTGAAATCAATGAGAATAGCGGTGCCTGGCGGGAGACGGAGGGAATCCGAGAGAGAAGGGGAGGCGACTATCGGCCCCCCCCCCGCGATTTTCTCTCGCCAGCGTTGAAATTGCGTCAGTCTGACATCGGTCAGCGCACTCCCAGCTGCTTCGAGCGCCCTCTTCTAACGACAACAACAGAAAAGTGGGGGTAAATGTAGCCACTGGCGGGTCCCCGGAGGAAAAAAAGCGGACTCATTTTCGTCGCGTATTCCCTGATGCGAGATCCCCGATATCCGTCCGTTAGTCCGATTTCTAAAGACTGTGAACTTTAAGGTAGCCCGCTGCCCCCGAGAGCTGAAATTTACTCATTTTAATAAATCAGCGAATATTTTCTACCGCCTCCCCATCCCCCAATTATTTTTGTTTTTGTTTTTTTTTTTAAATTTTTTGTCTGTCTTTCGGTCCGCTGCGTCTGACGACAGAGGGCAGCAGACAAAGAACATCAACAGGACCTGGCCTCCTGTACAGTTAACCCCCGTCATATCCGGTTCAGTTTTCGCGGTCCCGCTCTTTCGCGGTTTTTTTTTTTCTGTAAGACCTATTAATTTTCATGTCGCGTATGTTTTCGCAATTTCGCGGCATTCCGCAGCATCGTTTATGAGTTTAAATCTCCGCTGATTGGCCGTTCTGTTTTAGAAGCATCTCGCAGGGAGAGAAGCTGTTCGCCTTGATCTGTCTGTTCGCCTTGCTGTTTTATTGATAACCCCAAGGATGCCACCCAAACGCCCATCATCTAAGGCTTCTGGTGAGCCAAAGAAGAAGAGAAAGTTCTTGACGATTCAGGAGAAGGTGGAACTTCTCGATATGATAAAGGAAGGACAGAGTCACGCTGCCATAGCCCGCCATTACGGTATGAATGAGTCAACGGTTCGCTACATCAATAAAGATGAGAAGAACATCAGGGCAACCGCTTCGCTGTGCATCAATGAAGGTGCAAAACGAATTGTTTCTAACCGCGATAAAAACATCGTCAGGATGGAAACTGCCTTGGCTTTTTGGATCCAAGATTGCCGAAAGAAAAACATCACTTTGGATGGTAACACCATCAGGACCAAGGCAAAGAAGCTGTACGACACTTTTGCCGATCAAAGAGGTTCTGAAGAAGATTTTTGTGTTTTCCATTGCTCTTGCTTTCTCTCAATATCTTTTATGTGTTTCTATTGTTTTAAAAGTGTGTTTAAAGACCTTAAAATGCATTTAAAAGTACCGTAAAAGTTATAAAAACATGCCTAGGGTGTATTTAAATAGGGTATTTCTATTTCGCGGATGGGTCTGGAACGTAACCCCCCTCGATGGAGGAGGGACTACTGTACTGGCAGCCGCTTTCCTTCCAACGCTAACCGGGACAACTCCGAATGTTTAAAAAGTTATCTACTTTCTAACCCATCCCTCTATTTGAATCCACTCCTTTCTTAAAATCTCCTTAACCATATCCATCCCTATTCGCCTAATATCGGTTCTACGCTCTGCAGACGGACTTGCTCCCCACTGCCAAGGAAGCGAAAGGGTTAAAAGATATCGCCGTCGCAACTCTTTGAAGAAAAAAAACAACAACTTTAATTTCCATGCACAAGTAAACGGAATATAGAAGTTTGATTTCTTTTTCCAGCGGTGAACGGGGGTGGGTATGGATTTAGAGAAAATCATTTAAACTGCAAACGGATTAAACCTTTTAGGCCGGAGGCGGAAGCGTATGGATTCTAAAACAAACCTTTATCTACCAGTAATTAAAAGAAACCAATGCGACGTTGTAGCGCTGATCAGCCAAATCAAACACAGACTTGTAAATAGTTGTCAGGTCCGACCTGTTCCATTTACCTCTTACCCAATTGATGCTGCAAGTTCAGCGCACTTTGTCGGTTTCCCTGGCGTTGCTTTACTATTGGCGGATGTGAACTCGTCTTAGATTCCGCATATTACGTTGTTTATAGAAGGGGGAAAGAAACTACATTATACACGCAGGCAGAGAGTTAAGTGTTAAAACATCCGTTGTGCATCCGTGAAGTTCCCATAGATACCTGTTTGGTCCGAAACATCGTTAGCTTTGCATGAGATGCCGTCAGGTGTTTTTTGTCTGAAATCGTGACCTCTTCACTCTTCACCCTTTCTCTCTCTTACAGGTGTGTGTGTGTGTGTGTGTGTGTTGTGTGTGTGTGTGTGTTGTGTGTGTGTGTGTGTGTGTGTGTGTGTGTGTGGAGCAACGTCGAAAGGTCTTCTAATCTAATTTACGGAGTTTCTTTTAGTTGTTCTATCTCATGACTTGTTTCCAGCAACATGAATGCTTCGCATTTTCTATGAATATACGTATATATAGTAGTCGTTTACAACAAGAAAATGCAGCTGACAAAGGCTTAATAAACAGACAAATTTAACTTAACTTCGTTCTCTTCGTACAAAGAACTCGACTTAGGGGAACCGAAATTAAAATCTAAAAATCAGACCGCAATCATCATCCCTCCATTGTACACGGCCATGTTAGCTTCCCACCCACCCCGCATTCTTTTGTAAGTTAAGAATTTTATTCGCATGCATCTGTTGCAATGACGGTGCATTGATTTTGGTTTTCAAAACCACTTATAAGGCAAGAAAGTAAATAAAAACATTAACTCGTTTGTACAAAGAAGATTCATTCTTAAAAACAAAGGTAAAGGAGGAGGGGGAGAAGAAAAATTGATAGGAGAACCAAGTAAATAAAGGATTCGGGAGAGTTTGGGGAGACGTTTGGATGCCGTTCTGTTGACTGTCTTTTCCTACTTTTGTTGGTAGGAAACAGTTTGTTTTCTCTTCCCATCTGCGAACAATATATAAATAAATTAGAAATCTATCAGATGCCCTGACTTTCAAAACTTCCAAATTAAAATCTGAATTCTGAAAAGCTGAAACAGCGAACCATATGGTAAACTTAAATAAAAAAAAACAAAAAAAAACAAAAATCAAAAGGAGCCCAAAAAAAAAAAAAAGGGCTTGTTTTGAATTGCGGTTTGTAGGGGGCTGGGGTTATATTTGTGGCGCACGATGTCTGTAGAAACCCCGATCGAGTTATTTGGCGCTCTTCGTTCGGTTTTGCCCGTGGCGTATGTAAGCAATTAAGCTGTAATACCGAGGTGTCCATTTACTGCTACCGATGTCTCTGCGCTAAAGAACGATGAATTACAGCTCGTGTGTAGATGTGAACGGAAATAATAAGACAGGAAGTGGCGAAAAGCTCTGGTTTAGGGGAGGGGAGAGAACAACCGCGATGTTAAACTGAATTTTACTGATTTATTCTACCGTAAATGTTCGGCGTAAAAAAAGTTTTTTTTCTAAAGATGAAGACAGCCAGTTATTGATCAACCGCATTAAACTGACATCATTTTTACTTAAGCGCATTGCGTAACGTGTGCATTAGAAAAACCGTAGGAACGTAGCCATGGCAACCTGGAAATCCGATTAAAACCTTTTGCGTCATTTTTTTCAATGACGTAAAATCAAAATGGCGCTTATATCGATCT
Organism: Nautilus pompilius; assembly: GCA_018389105.1. NCBI lineage: Eukaryota > Metazoa > Mollusca > Cephalopoda > Nautilida > Nautilidae > Nautilus > Nautilus pompilius. The sequence continues at coordinate 94,671 of JACATO010001039.1, forward strand.
GGTTTCAGGGTTTTGGCTCTGCTTGTCAAACTTTCCTCGGCATCGTTTATTTTAACCCTTCATTACCATCAGGCCACGTGTTTTTTTTGTTTTGTTTTTTTTCACATCTGAAAGATGAAAAGTTATAGAAGGGCTTTTCCGCACGGTATTGGAAATTCTGTTCGCCAGGTGGAGGAGCGGAATTGGAATCGCTTCTTATTGGACGACCCCGACACCACATTCCTTCGACAGGGTTGTTGCCTACGTTGTGTACGCCAACTACGCTAAACTGCCAACATTACGAGCCAGGTAAGTCGCGGTCTTCGTGCCAGGTAACAAGGATCCGGGATAATTTTTTTTGCCTTTTGATTTCTACAACTTGAATGCTCTTCGAAGTCGCGTCGGCGGTCCTTTCCACCGCCCTTGCTGCCTGCTGCTGATGTTCCCTCTTAGGCCTTTCTCTGTTCTTGGGCCGTTTATCGCCCTCAGAGAGACCGATCCCTTGGAAGCTGAGTCTTTCGCGAAGAGTTACACAAATCTTCCTTTGATCTTACCCCTATTTGCGACACCTTTATTCTGATATTAACGCGAATTTTTCAAGATCTATCATCTGTTTTCTTTTGGTCTCTTTGTATGTTTGCTTTTCCCTTTGCGTATCTGAATAATAAATTAGCCTGATTCGGCACACAGCCTATTAGTTGATTAAAAACAATTTTCTTTTCAAAGCTGCTTTTCTTTTTATACTGATATTCATCCGCTGAAAAGTATCCTCCACTGCTCCATTTGTAAGTTTTACCTATCAGTCTCCATTTTTTTTTAAATTTCTGCATTTGTTTTATTCGACAATATACAGAGATTTCCATTTATTTTCCGTTGTCACGGAGAAAAACGCTGCGCAGTCTTTCACAAATATTTATTTTCATTTGAATGCACAAAACATAACAATCGCATTACCCGCGAGCGAATATTAAGCCAACATTCGTGAAGGTAGATGGTTTCCTTCTCTGTTTATGTCTGCCAGATGTATTGCACACGGCGCCGTCATTAGCTCCCTTCAGAATCCGCTAGGCGCGCGCCACTTCTGCTTCCGATAAACTTGTTAACGTAGCGAGAGAAGATATCTAAACAGAGTTCGACAACATGGACACCTTGGCAGGTAGTCAATACAGCGGTGTTTCCTGGGTACAGATCACCCACACACACACACCCCTTCTTCGATTAGTTAAACAGCGCGATTTGGGAGCACAGCTTTACGAACAAAAGCCAGTTTTATAGTCAGATACACTAACGTTTGGCGTGAATATTATTAGTCAATATCTAGTACAAACAAAACATTTTTAAAAAACAGCTTGTCTCCTCCATCTTTTCTGACGTCCAAATGTAACTTTTTTGTGCTTATCTGTTGAACTTATCTACTTAACTCACGAGTGGCATAAAATCAGGTTTTTCTATATTTAATATCTATTATAAAAGCTGAAGTGATTTGTATTATAATGAAGCACCATCTCCGATTCTGGACCACACTCGTGGTCCAAGAGAGACAGGGATTGAAGGCACTAACATGGTAAGCTTCCAGAACCCTTGCACGTCTCTTAGAATGGGACTCTCCGGTCTCATCTCGAAACATTTTTTTTTTTCAAAATTAGAGTGTAGAAAATACGTAGAAGGGCCTGACTTATCCTTTTGGCGGACCCTGTCCTGAGTTCCGGGGTCTGATGACATCACACAGCATTGAGCTAGAAGAGAGTAGATACTGGGCATTTATTAAGATTGATAACCAAGCAAGTTAGTTGGGGGTTAGGGGCTCTCGTGTGTGGAGGGGGCAAGATGTAGTTCAGTCAAGAATCACCCACGGAACTTTCGCCATTCCTGGGAAATACACTAATCCGAGACTGGGATTCGAACCTTCAACAGCGACACTCCAGTAGTCTACCGGACGGATCCCGGCTGCCATCGACCAGTGCGATCTAACGCAATGGGTGGTTTTCTTTTTTAAAAAAAAAACTATTTAATGAAATGGTTTCAAAGAATAAGAAGTTTTGTTTAAGTTGAAGGGCTTCCTACCCCTTTGTAAGCAACTATAGCAATGACGTACTTGGCAGTCATGAAGGGGAAATAATAAATGGAACTTCGACAATGGGTGGCAGCACCATGGTCACGTGCTTACATTACTGAACCAGACTCTTTGTGTGTGTGTGTGTGTGTGTGTGTGGTGTGTGTGTGTGATTTTGCTTCGAATGTCGTAGGATTTATGGTTTTCATCTTTAGTTCTGTTAGGCTTCAGAATTAAGGAATAAGGGAAAACCGCGCTATATCTTCTACGGAGGCCCGTAACGGGCAGCTTCCGCCGAATCGTTCTAGCAGAAACAGGATTTTCCTTGTCCGCCAGTCGTTGCTTTCAATACGAAGGCCCCGCTGTGGCCGCACGCGCTACTTCCGCTAATTCTCCATTCCATAATTTATTCTGATTAGTACCCGAGCTTGGCCACTTCAGAAGACGAACACGGCTATTTGGAACATCTTTTTCTTAATTTACATGGGTGCCCAGTTTCAGTAAATATATATATATATATATGCGCGTCAGAAATTAGCGTCGACTAAACTCTGATGTATAGCATAATAAATTATCTGTGTTAGGAGAATATAGAATAAAGAACACTGACCACCGGAGATGACAGCTTTTCCGGATAGTAACGCACCTGTCTTCACCGCCGAATGTGCCCAACACACCTACAACGCGAAGAGGACAGGAGATCGTTTGGTACGGATGTCTGCCTTCTGCAGGCGCGTGATTTTCGTAAGAATTTACGCGACTGCTTCATCATTATGATATCAGGATTTAAAGATGTCAAATAAAGCGGTAGAACCCGTGAGATACTCTTAGTTTTAAAGCTCTTATAACCACGGGGCATTTGTCCTACGCTTGTTGCTGTTGTTTTCTATCCTTAGACGATAATCTAGCTTAAAACAGACAAGCGATTTTATGATTTATAAGTTTTCTGACGAATCGCGGTAGAGAGGTGTCGAAACGTTGCCGAGCCATTTTCAAAGAGACCGGGGGAAAAAAAGTCTGCCAGGCATCTAATTATTTATGATTTTAATGCGTTTTAATTAATCATTCGAAACAAAAACAAACAATAAACCAGAAGTGTATATCTTTTCGTTTCGAAGTCTTCAGAATTTTTTTTTTTTTCTTCGCATCTGAAAAGTCGACGGAAATAAATCATTATGTACGTTTGTTCAACGGTATTTGCTGATGACGCGTAAATATTTAAGTGACAGACATTCGCTGTCTCCTCCATTCAGGGGAGTTTTCCAAATATTGAAGTACCGCCATAAGGAGAGACTCGCCAGCGGTGGGCAGACAAACAGCCGTATACCGCCTTCGGCTCTCTTCATGTTGACTCTCGCCCGTCGGCCTTTTCTTTGTTGTTCCTTTTTTTTTAAAAAGGGTTTTTGGTGTTTTCTTAATTGTACAATCAACATTCTTTCCATTTCTCCCTATTTTTCTTTGAGTTATGATTTTTTTTTTTTAAAACCACTTTTGCTGATAATCAGCGCGCATCTACCTGGGTGTGTTGGCTAATTAAAGAAGGTGATGGAGATTTAGCCGTTTGGAGCCGAGCATAAGAAGAGACAGGGGAGACACGGACACACACACGGATACACGCACACACATACACAGACACACGGACACACACATGGATACACACACACACACACATACACAAACACACGGACACACACACGGATGCGCACACAAACACACACGGATACACGCTCACACATACACAAACACACGGATACACGCACACACATACACAGACACACGGACACACACATGGATACACACACAAACATACACGGACACACACACGGATGCGCACACGGACACACACGGATACATGCGCACGCACACACTCAGAAAAATATTGCTGTGATTGGGAATTTCCTTGAGTTTCTGGCCAGGTTGGAGACTGGCCGTCCTTAGGGATATAATGAGAAGGAAAGTTCTCCCTTCTGAGATAAGGCCAAGAGGGATTTTCATATTACCGTAAATTGCTATAACCATCATGTTAAACGGAATCGCACAAAGCGAATGACGACAGCGTGATTAGCCACCATTTCGTTAACTCACTTTAGACAACGTAAAATTTGACTGTATAAAATCAAAAACGGTGGTTTCAGGTTCTCAATGTGAAACTGTTTGTTTTTGGTAACTGAAAATATGCTGTCTTCACCATTTTTGGGATTACACCCGCACATAAGAAAATTTTAAAATGGCGACAAGAGCAGTAAATAAGGATTGTGGATTGATTCCACCAAAAACGAAAAAAATATTTTTTGGAAATTATTTTATACATAATTTTGCATTTTATTAAAAATATTTAGGCTAAATGTTAATCTCAAAATTTTCATTTGTACAAATGGTTCATTCGCCATAATTTAATTCGATTTCATTTAACAGTCGAAGGGAGATAACTTTGAAGAAGCATTTATACAATTTAATGTCATATTATTTGTAGTTTGCATTTCTTAAAAAAAAGTAGAAACTCGTATTTTTCTCTTGTTTTCTATGTTTCCCCTTCCTTATGCATGTGTACCGTTTTTAATGTGAACAAAGATATTACTTCGGAAATACATCTCTACTAATGAATCATCTTCCATATGCCGCTTTAGTTAGCTAGACATATTTTCAATCTAAAATCATCCACAACACAATACAAGGATGTTTTACTTAGATCTATGCAGCACCAGGCTTAAAAGAAGATGACAAATCAAAGTCGACAGCTGCAACAGTTCGTGGTCACTTTTCGTCTATGGCTCATATGGTGAAAGACTTATGTAGCACAGAATTAAGAGGAATCGCTAAAAAATTTTAAGGCTTTCATCTGGGGCAAATTGAAGGAAACATACACGGTCATTAGGGGAATATGACCTCAGTAGAGAGAGATTACGTCACTAGAGATGCAGTATGACGCCAGTACAGAGAGATGACGTCACTAGAGGGGTATGACCTCAGTAGAGAGAGATTACGTCACTAGAGATGCAGTATGACGCCAGTACAGAGAGATGACGTCACTAGAGGGGTATGACCTCAGTAGAGAGAGATTACGTCACTAGAGATGCAGTATGACGCCAGTACAGAGAGATGACGTCACTAGAGGGGTATAACCTCAGTAGAGAGAGATTACGTCACTAGAGGTGCAGTATGACGCCAGTACAGAGAGATGACGTCACTAGAGGGGTATGACCTCAGTATAGAGAGATTACGTCACTAGAGATGCAGTATGACGCCAGTACAGAGAGATGACGTCACTAGAGGGGTATGACCTCAGTAGAGAGAGATTACGTCACTAGAGATGCAGTATGACGCCAGTACAGAGAGATGACGTCACTAGAGGGGTATGACCTCAGTAGAGAGAGATTACGTCACTAGAGATGCAGTATGACGCCAGTACAGAGAGATGACGTCACTAGAGGGGTATAACCTCAGTAGAGAGAGATTACGTCACTAGAGGTGCAGTATGACGCCAGTACAGAGAGATGACGTCACTAGAGGGGTATGACCTCAGTATAGAGAGATTACGTCACTAGAGATGCAGTATGACGCCAGTACAGAGAGATGACGTCACTAGAGGTGCAGTATGACGCCAGTACAGAGAGATGACGTCACTAGAGGGGTATAACCTCAGTAGAGAGAGAGATTACGTCACTAGAGATGCAGTATGACGCCAGTACAGAGAGATGACGTCACTAGAGGGGTATGACCTCAGTAGAGAGAGAGAGAGAGAGATCTACGACTGACGCCAGAGCTGAGGATCAGCACAAAAGAAGATTCGAAAACGGAACATTCACCCGCTCTAAAGAACTCGATCTTTGTCAAAAACCACGTAGTCTCCCACCTCACATCTACCGCCGATGTAACACCTGAGCACTGCCAACATTCAGAACTCTCACAGATAACGATCATATCTTTACCCTACTAAACATTGTGTATATTCTTGTATATTATTGTGCAATCTTGTAATAATAATAATAATAATAATAATAATAATAATAATAATAATAATAATAATAATAGATTGCTTATTTTCTGTGATATGGGCTCTGTCTTTTTATCGTTTATCACAATATATATGTATAATCGACAGTCAATTATCTCACTTCATTTTGGAGTCTGGTTTATATTGCAGACCGTATCTGAAACTTAATCCTGAAGAATATGCCGCTCGGTAAACCAAAAGGCTCTTCATTTAAAAGAACTACACTGAAGTTATTGCCTTGCGAGAATTTAATCTAACCCTGGGAAGAGCAATTTTTGTTTTTGCTGGGAAATGCTTCGAAACCTGTTTGTTTAGTCTGCGGAGCTAGTGTAGCGGTGCCTAAGAAATTCAATTTAGAAAGGCATTTCGGGCGGATTTCAACAGCAAATATCCCTCGGGTTCAGATTTGCGCAAAGATTATATTTCAAAGAAAGATTAACCTTTCAAGGCAACAGTCACTTTTCGCTAAAAGATATGAACAAACTGAGTCTTTGGTCAAGAACATCCTATGATATTCCTTTGCTGTTAGGTCGAAAGCAGAAGTCTTACCAAGATGGGGAAGAAATTGTCAAAGAGACTTCGGAGATTTTTACTAATCGTTCTAGCCTGCAGAACAAATACAAAGAACTCTGTGAGTCTTCTACAAACTCAGCTTTGAAAACATTTTGGAATGTTAGCTTTGGTCCAACAGCAAAAATAAAAAAAAAACAAGCAAACGATAATTAGTTTTCTATCTATATCAAAGTTTGTAATTCATTTGGAATTTTAAATGAATTATTTTCATACACGACAGACATGGATGAAATGGCCTGGTGCAGGACGATCTTAACAGCAAAGATGGCCGTTTGTGCTTCGACTACGTTTATATTCTAATACCTTTATTTTAATAAGTATGCTTGGCTATGCTTTTCAGCTATGCTAATGGTTTATTGATCCCATGTATAGTCATGATTTGGCTAGAAAAAAATTTAAATGATGGTTTACTTTCTATTGTGTTTTATCGGCTGGCTAAAGTAGTCCATGATTTAGTGAACCGGTTTGAGATAGCCCCATTGTTTATAATTCCATTTGAATATGAAACTGTGACGCCCAAAAAGCCTTCAATATGTTTCCTTTTGTTGTTTCCAGACCATCTACAAGATGCCAAGAATTCATTTTAAAAAACCCGGAGGCAGAAAATACGGTATTTCCGAAGACACTTTGTGGTGCTCTCTTGAGAACATTAGAGAGGACTTTGGTCAACGAGTGAGAGAGAGGACCTGGACTAGAACCAGCCTACAAAAAAATAAGCAAAAGGCCTGCATCCAGCAGATTCGGGATATCTGACTGCTGTAAAGAATAAAACAGGAACTGGATTCTTCCGACATTGCCAATTATTTCCGACCAGGTTGTCTCCCTTGATTTCTTTTTAAATAACGAGGGTTGTCGAAAGATATCTTGAAAAACAAGGAAAATATCGTTAATTATAATGAAACAAATCTCAGTGATCCTGGAAGAAAGAAAGTTGCTTTTAGAAAGAGATTTAAATTTCCAGAAATAATCATAAACTAAACCAAAAGAGCGACTTTTACGGTGTTTGTTGACAAAACAAAAGGAGACGTTCTGCCAATAAAGCGGAGCCTGTGCGGGATACAATTCTTTCCAAAAGCCAGATACAACCGTTCAAAATCTGCATAGTTTGATATCTGTTTCAGAGAATAGTTATACTAGATGGTTTCTCCATTCTTCACGTGGAAGGCGGATTAGAAAATCCTAATAGGAGGAGGCAGATCATCTAAGTTCTCGATTTTCTGATTATATTCTGGAAATATGCAGCGATATAAACAAACCTTGTCTCTCCGCGTTCCAAAATCGACGCACTTGTGTCAGTCATTGGACATCACAATTTTGGTTCATCAAATAGAAAGTAGTGTGAAATCCTGAAAATCTGAGAAAATTTCAACAACGAAGAAGGTAACAAGCATCTAATCCTCTTCCTTTTAGCACAACTAACGAGTGATTCATTTAGAAAATAAAAAATTTGGAAATTTGAAGGCTGGCTTTAAAAAAAAGATAGACCCTACTTCATCTGGACAGATCAACGTCTTAAAAAAACAAGGAAAATGTTCAAGAATCTGTTTCAAATGTTTTTGTCAATTTTATCAAGCGAATGAGAAAAGGGGGTGCGCCAGGAGATCAGAAGTATCAGAAAGTAAACCAAAATCAAGCCAGAAAAAGTGCCTTTTTGGAACCTTCATTTCAGGAAAATTACAAGTGGCACCTCGATTTGGCATAAAACCTCCAATTGATCTGCGTTTCTAGAAAGTTCTAGTTTTGACAGCGAGTCAGTAGGTAAACACCCCAATGGTGAACAGCCTGGAATCTTCAAAAGAATTGAGACAGATGATGTATCCTTCGCTGATGGAAAGCATGACTCCAACAGATCGCTCCACTTCTGCAGCAGTCAGAAGACGAACCTGACACTGTTGGTAGTACAAACGTCTTTGACATTAATTGGTCATGAATCGTTTGTTATTCACCTCATCTGATAAAAATGAGCCCTGAATGTTTATTTTTCAAGATGGTATTTTTTTAAAGAACAATAAATGGCCAAGGAACCCCCTTTTAGAGGCTTACTTCAGTATTTCGTGAGGTGGGGTCTGAGAAGTTTGGCCAAAGTAGACCGACCCACCGCGAGGTTACTTTGACTGGCCTCTCTTTTTTTAAAAAAAGGTCTTTTCATTCACATTTTGAAAGTATGAAATGTATTTATCACTCGGTCCATTGACCATCTGCCTTATCGAAAAGCAACTTCCAATCTTCGTTTTTAAATTTGCGGCATGCGAAAACTAAAAACTGGACCAAAGTAAGCACCAAAAACACATGCTTCCATGTATTGTGCAAATGAAAGAAATTTAAAAAAAATCACACAAAATATATCTATTGCTTTGTTCAATAAACAATTTTTTTTTTAGTTTTTGACATTTGATTATTTTTCTTGATGGGAGAGAGTTTGGTATTAAGAACCAGTTTTAGAGGAAGGCTCACAGTGTTTGGTAGATTCAGCGTGTGACACGCCTCAGGGGAAAGAGGCCACCACTCTAATGAGGCATAACCCTAGAATTTTAGATGAAGAGAGTTTTGCGTGTTTTTTTTTTTTTGTATTGGAACGATTGGTCAATTACAGATACCGGCATTTAAAAAATCTAACAATTACGCGATTATTTATCTTATTTCTCGAATGCGCAACATTATGCGGAGGAAGGGTTAATTGATGAACTATTGCCAAGCCAATGGTAAGCTTGCAATGAGCAGTGCAGTGGTCCGATAGTTTGGCCACTGGACTCGAACCCCGGTTGGCATTGCCGACATCTGATAACGAAGAGTTTCCAGTTCGGATCGATGCAGTATTTCTGTGGGTTTACTACTACTACTATTAAGTTTTCGAGCTCGGGCATTTGGCGAAATTATAGGCAATCTTCGAGTTTCAAAACCTTGAAGTAAACACGAGTGTTTTTTTCCGTTCTTTCTCCACTTCTTGAATTGTAGAAATTATTGTGGTTGTACTATTTAAGATGGGCATCATAAGATTTAGCGGACTTTTCGGCAGGTAATCTCTTTGGCGAATTATAGTAAAGCCAGACCTGAGACAGCGTCTGTAGCGCCGCATTGTGGGAAAAATTTTAATATTGCTATTTAATTAATCGATATATATTTGTATCTATGAATGCATAGTTTTCTAGTCTTAACTATTCTATCGTCTATGCAATTTTTCTTGAGAAGACGTCAAATGTGAACTTTGCTTCATTGAGTTGCGTTGACCAAATTTTGTGAACATATTTCTCTATTGGAACCTCCCCCCGTTAATACCCTCTTCTGGTATTTCTAGAGCTGGATTCAATGTCATTTATTGCTAAAATACAAAAAACCAATTATCAGCAGAGGTTGTAAGTTTCTCTTAACGTATCGCTGATACCTTCGTCGGCTTTTGGAATGATACACACATCAGCAAGATCTACTTGCGCTTTTTTTTTAGAAAAAACATTTCCTGTAACAAAGAGACTTCTTCCTTCCCGCTTCTGCCTGCGCCACACATCGCGAAAAATCTGCTGTGGCGCAAAATTAAATGGCGTTATTGTTCTGCTGAAAAATTTCGGCATGATGAAAGAAGTTTGGAAACCGGAGCTTAGCTAGTGGTCTACCAGGCCTATCTTTTTGATCGAGCGTGGATAGCCGGCTGATATTATCTGAGTAAGCCATTCTAATTAAGAGTTTCAATAATACTCTCGTTCACGAACACCGTCCGTTATGCGATTGAAAATAGCGTCCAAATCTCATGTCTAAAACCAAAATGTGGTCACTGGAAATTGGTAAACCTAAATAACTATTTATTGCGACGTAAAGTGAATAGGATACTCATGAGTATTGATATAGACATTATTAAACAGTACACTTGCGGTTTTCTCTTCTCTAATATAATATAGAGCAGCTTAGGTTATAACTAATAACGTTATCTTGAAGGCAAAAACACGGATAAAACAATCACTTTCTACCACAATAAGAGATTGTAAATAATGAAATTTATTTTGTCAATATAATTTTTTAAGAATTATATTAAATTTTATTTTGAAGTGAAATCTGATAATACTTATATAAATATTTAATTCCATAGATAATTTCTATTTCGATATGGCAAAACATTTTAGACTATGGTAGGGCAGCAAGCTGCTTAAACATTTAGTTTTGTTTTTTTTCGAAGTAATTACACATGATGTACAAAAGTCGAATAAAAATGGTATCCTGGAACATTTAAGTCGCGCTTTGTATCGGCTTACGTCTAGGAGGTGTTTGTGTAACTCGCAAGCCAATAATCCATTACCTGCGACATCTTTTGATGTGTGGCTAATAAATGGGACCAGTGGATGACCAGTCAGACGAGAAGACTGTATCAACATCATTATAACTGCTTTTCCAATTCTGAATGCCAGAAACCGTCTTGTAATTACAGTGTCAGAAACGGCCTAAGGGCTTATCAAAGGCCCTATTCCGGGGCCATATGATTTCCAGTCCCCTCCAGTAAAATTCCCGGACCCCTCTAGGCGGGGTGGGGGGGGAGGTGTATTGCGCAATCATATTCGGCTGTCCGGTTGAGTGTCGCCAAACGAACAAAAGCGGGGCTGAGATCCGTGAAGGAATGCCGCAGTCGGCTAGAATAAACGGAACTCCGCTCGCCTTCAGGCCGGACAATATGGAAGACATAATTCAAGTGATTAAGTAACAACGCCGCGGCTAAGACTCGGCGTTCGGATTTGAAAAGGAAAAGACTGACGTCACGTGAATTCCGGAGAAGTGACATTGATGAAAACTGAATACTTTCGGGACTTAATCATACAGTTTTAGTTACACGTAAAAATAAGGGCTCGGGGGCTACCTACCGATGAGACTGCACGGCCTCCTCCCCCCTGCCCCGCTCCCATCCTTTCTTCTTAACCTGTTATCATCGAAGTGGCTCTGTTTGAGAGTAGGTGGTCTTTGTGGGACTGGCAATAACCACCAGTTACAAGATAAAAGTAAATATCCCAAGGATATATAAACATGTCGACAACAGAATTTCTATCACCCGATTAATACTTATTTCCTCTTTTTGTGTGCTAAATAAAAAGCCTCCAACACGCCGCATCAGTCCCGGCGAGTTAGAGATGGCAGAGTAACCGCAATTATACACGATATTCTTCCTGGACACTGTCACATTGTCTACAAGGTTCTTTTTTCCCCCCCTTTTTTGTTGCTGGCATGAGAAGTTTAAAAGGAAACTGAATAGCTCGGTTAAGAAAAGCGGGTCTTTTATGTATCCAATAAAGTTTTCTTCTTTAAAGTGAGAGAGACCTACAATTTGGTAATGCTAAATTGAAGTTTAATACCGGAACATGCCTTCAGGCCAATCTAGAGGGGGTTTTTTTTTTTCTTTTTCAATTTAGGATGTTGATGATCAAGGGAAAGTTCGGTCCAGTTATGAATGTTGATTTATTGGGGTTTTATCGTGACATGCAAAAGCCAGAAACGACAATCTCCACTTCCTTTCATACAGCCCCGAGCCATGTTAGAATCTCAGCTATTCTTACCCTTTCTCTCTTTTCCTTCCCTGTTTCTGTCCACACCTCCCCATGCTCAATTCCCTTTAACTTTACACACACCCCCCCCCCGGACCGTATTTATTCACACCCAATCTCGCTTATTTGCTCTGACACTGAAAATAAACGCTGTGAATTTTCCGCGAATTTATTCATAGTGTGTAACCGGTGTCATACCTATGCAGCCAATGTGTATTGATTCTTTACATCCCAGAGACTGGCGATGATTGAGCAGCTCCGCCTAGGGAAAAGGGGAGGAAACCCTGGAAACAGTCTTCGGTCTCGTTCCGCTACGTCTAGCCCGCTGCCATTGGTAGTTGCAATTACCATAGAGCCCTAACCCCAAACTCACGGGAGCGCAAATAGCTCCTACTAACTGGAAAACGTGCGCATTATTGTGATGCATGCAAAACATAATGGAGGCCGCACCTAAGAACACGAATTTGATAAAACAAAAGAGAATGTTTGTCTACAGCTGAAAGTCATTTCCGCGGATGGAATACATTTGTTGTTTGTTTGGTTTTTATTCTTCTTAAGTAACCTACCAGTGATCTGGCACCAACCACTCACCGATTCCCGAAACTTAATTGGTCCTTGTCGTGCGCGTTCCCTTAATAAGTATCCTAAAAGAAAATAGAGGGAGCGCTGATGGTTGAAAGAAGCCGTTTGACCTATCGGACTAATAGTAGGGGATGATGGGACCGGTCGTTACATCTCGACCCCCTGTGAAAATTGGCCCTGGACTCCGCTATCAGGAGTACAGCCTGATTAATAATTTTCCTCGAGAGGAAAACACCGACATAATGTTCTATGAGTAGCTTTAGGTTTCAGGAGGACAATTCCAATAAATGAAGACGCCATTTTAGAACGACCTTATTGTTAATTACCGTTAACGATTATCGTAAACCCAACACGGTTACCCTTCTACTTTATGTTCCGCTACCATATAGGCACATTAACTTCCCCACTAACTGGACACTAAGCAGGAAATAGCACGAGCGCGGTTCTCCTGTTAGAGAGAGAAGCTCCGAAAACTTCTTGTAAATATCAATTGCTGTAGTATTAAGGGTACAGCCGACAGAACTGTAGAATCTGAGTAGTTTATTCTTACGGCAATGGCGAATACTTAAACGAGATAAAATCCGTAATTCTGTTCGTCTATAACAGGGGTGGGCAAACTACGGCCCGCGAGGTCAATTTGTGCGGTCCCAGAAATTCTCGCACAGAATAACGCGCTTAACGAGACTACAGTGAGATTTCGCGGCCATGTTTAAACAGAAACGGACGATAGCGATGGACGTAGTATTATTTTAAAGTCTTTTAATATATATATATTTACATATATTTCAAATTCTGTTATCCTAACAACGGGTGATACAAAAACTACAAAAAAAAAATGGAAAATTGAAGTTGAATACCGTACGTTTACCAAGGAATGGACGTACAAATATTTATTTACGAATAGTAGAAGTGAAGCAGTGTGCCTAATATGCCATAACAGAGTTGCTGTTTTTAAGGAGTATAATTTGAAGAGACATTTTCAGACTAAGCACAGAAACTTTGGAAGTAAAAAATGAACTACAGCCAAAAGCCAATGACGTGTTGAGAAGTTTAAAACAACAACAAACTTCTTTTGTAAAACAAACAACCATACAAGAGGCTGCCACAAAGGACAGTTTTGTGCTTGCTTATAAAATTGCCAAACATAACAAAGCGTTTTCAGAAGCAGAATTTTTAAAGGACCGTATGCTCTGATGCTGTTGATATTGAATGGCCAGAAGTCAGAACAAAAATTGAAGCTATATCTTTGTCAAGGAGAACTGTAGTTCGTCGTATTGATGTCATTTCGCAGAATCTGTCAGAACGGCTACTTGAGGCCGGCAAGTCATTCGAGTGGTACTCACTGGCACTAGATGAGAGCACTGTCATACAAGACACAGCACAACTGCTTGTGTTTATTAGAGGATTTGATGATAATTCTGCAATTACTGAAGAGTTTCTGTCAGTCGAACCATTGAAGGACACCACAACTGGCCAAGATTTGTGTGAATGTGTTAAAAATTGCTTTGATGGATCTGCTTTACCTTGGAATAAGTTGGCAAGCATTACAACAGATGGTGCACCTGCATTAACAAGAAAACATGTTGGCCTTATAAAGCTGCTTAATGACAAAGTGAAAGGTGAGCATCCACTTCACACCGTGTTATCATTCCATTGCATTATTCAGCAGAAAAGTCTGCGTATATCTGTCCTGGATTTCCAACATGTGATTAATGCTGTGGTACGTGTCATTAACTTAATCCGAGCCAGGGGGATAAATCACAGACAGTTCAGAAATCTGCTGGATGATATGGAATGCGAATATTCAGATGTACTGTATCAATGTACGTTGGTTAAGCCTGGGAAATGTTTTGAGAAGAGTGTGGAATCTGAGAGAAGAAATTTTGCTCTTTCTTGAAATGAAGAAGATTAGTTGTGAATTTTTAAGTAACGTGAGAAAGACAGAATGGGTGTGCGATTTAGCGTTCACAGTTGACATTTTCGACAAACTGAAAGAACTGAACACTAAGTTACAAGGCAAGGGTGTTTTTGCACACGAATTGTTTGTGGAAATTATATTATTCCAAGTGAAACTAGAACTTTTTTCCAAACAACTGAGTGAGCACAACTTTGCGCATTTTTCCTTGTTACAGACACAGACTGTCCCACAAGTCTGCTCAGAGAAATACAGTCAGCAGGTATCTGCTTTAAAAGATGAGTTTTCAAGGCAGTTGGCTGATTTTAAATCTATGGAAGATCAGTTCAATCTGCTGAGGTACCATTTAATATTGAAGCAGCGTCAAATGATCTCCAAACAGACAATACTCTGAAGTAGAGTTTTAAGAATATGAAACTGACTGAATTCTATCAATCACTCAATCGCTCAGTACAGAGAAGTTTGGTAATTTGAAAAAGTTTGCCAGAAAAATGTGTATTCTTTTCTTCAGCCTATATTTGTGAACAGACTTTCTCATGTATGAACATTAACAAATCAAAGAACAGGTCTCTTCTAACAGACTCAGTTTCGCACTCTGTCTTGTGTATAACTACAAGCTTGCTGAATCCTGACTACAACAAACTTGTGCAGGATTGAGAGCCACTGCATAAATCTCATTAAGAGTTTAGCTGTTCAGTAACATTCATGAAGCAACATTACACTAAATTCAGTTCTATCTGTTACTTTCTTTGTGTAACAAATAATACAGTTGTATGAATAATAATTGTATTTTTGTGTGAAAATAACTTTTATTAAATGTATTATTTAGTTAATTTAGTTTTTTGTTGGATGCTGTCAGCTAGAGACCTTACGGATGTTCCATGTGGCCCTCGGGGAGAAAAGTTTGCCCATCCCTGATCTAGAAATACCTAACTCAATCACAACGGCTAATAAATTATCCGTTCGTTATTGGTTCGTTGATTCATAACTTTGCAGCTGCTTAAGATATTTTCGTTTTGTTTTTTCCCTCCTCAGGAGAAAAAAAAAAGTGGAATTTTCCTGCTCAAGTACAGCCGTGCACAAAAGTTTGCCTCATCCTTGAACTGGTAGCTTTTTGCTTGATGACCTAACCTGCTGCCTTGCAGGAAAGTATTGCGTTAATAAAACCTCGCCCAGATTCTCAAGTATCTGAATCTACAATTTGGGGCCTTTAGGGTGCTACGGTTTGGCCGTCAAAAAGTAACGGACAGGCAAACAAGCGAACCCTTGAAAATATGTATTAGACACGCACGCATACAACACAGTCTTTCTCAAAGCTTTCAGATAGCGAGTGACACATATTTGTGATGTCACCACGACGTGTTCCCCCTGCCCAAACTGCCCGCTTTACGTCACGGGGGACGGAACCTTAGAGAGCGTGGAATTTCTAAGCTCTCAAGACTCTACTCAGCAGTGGACAAGAATTCTTCTATTCGCGAATCGCCCTGCCAACGAAATTAAATTCTTTCGCGTATGCTTTCGACTTGACATGCGGGGGTTTGTTAAATTTCCAATACGTTTATATTCAGCAGTATTTTTAAAACATCAAATGTAACTGGTTACAAAGGAAATTGGTTCGTCACTGGCGTCGGCCACGGACCTCTGCTAGGTAGGTGACGGGGGAAAAGGAAAGAATGAAAAGTTTCCTGACACGTCAAATAAAAAGAAAATAGCACTCGACAGTGATGACGTCAAATAATTACCCTTTTGAAGTAACACGATAAAATGTAATACAAATTCAATTGTGTTTTTATTGAAATGCCTCCTTATGGCGACATCAAAAGAGTTTAGTTGTATTAGATCGGTGTTTAGTCTTTGATCTTGGCGTCGTGGTTCTGGATGGTCGGACCAGCGCATTCACCGGTCTAGGGGTGAATTAGCCGATTTTAATGATCTCGCCAAATTGAGTATATGACAAGAATATAACGCCAGAAGCGCCCGGGGGTACGTCAAATGTGCTCAGTCTACATTATATCGGGTTCTCTAAAGAAGGGTCTCCGGAAAATAACGCAATCTGCACGTTTGAAAAGACAGGAGTCCGTTGATAGAAATTAAAAATAACAAGAGACACAACGGCACACCCTCGAACTGCTCCCATGACCAGTCGCCTGTACTGTAAGAATCTTTTGCGGAATCTTCGTTTTTCTTGAACCATGAAGCATTATTGTCGGGTCTTTCTGCTAATTTTAAAGGGAAACAAATTAAGAGTGTGCATTTATTACTATTATCATTACTTTAAATTAATAGCTAACGGAAATATCCGGCCTAGGTTTTCGTGCTATAAACGCGGTCAACGTTCGGAGCTTTCTTTCAGATGTGGAATCGTAAGTATCCAGGTATCAAATATCTTCTAATTCGGAGGGAAAGGTAAGAGAACTTCTATAGGAACTGGTGGCGTCTTTGTTTGAAACCCTTTCATTAGCTGTGAGTAAAGACGGCCATTGAGGAACAGGCGTTGTTTGAAGTTAGAATTCCAACTATTCGGGTCTTGCCACCCCATTGTACGGCTGATCGCTCCTGGATTTTTCCACAAAAGAGGTCGGTTGTTATGCGTAGGGGTTAGAGATGGAGGGAGGGGGGAGCGGCGGCGCCTTAGAGGGGGCAGAGAAACGCTTTGGCGTGGTCGGTCGGTATCAGGAGTCACCGGAAGGATCAAGGGTATGGACGCCGTACCTCGGATGATGCGGCTCGCGTGTTGATTACCCATCAATCGGCCACTCTGCGGAAAAGCACGCCGCGTCTTTGGGCTGTTGGGGCCGCAGCCCCTGTGAGGGAGTCGGGTCCCCCCCTTCCCCGTCTTTACGAGGTGTGTGACGTCGAGTTTGGCACAGGGACGGTTACGGTTAACAAAACCTGAACCACCGTGAGTAACAACTTTCCGACACGTGCGAGTGTCTGGGTGAGTTTAGAATGGAAAGAGAGGCAATATCAAAAGTAACTTCAGATAAGAGGGCGCCAAATTTCTTTTTTCCTGTCCCTGACGCTTCTCTATACTACCCGAGATCTCCCAGCCGCTCTGCTATACCTTTGTCCAGTTCTAAATTAAAAAGAAGTATATATATATATATATTAAAACTGAAACTAGACACGTGAAAACGCAGATTTCGAACTAATGATAATTAACTGTAGCGTCTCACCGGAAACTGCGGATGCGTTTCGGTTTTGTATTTCCATTTGCATTTTCCATCTACCTAATTCAACTGCTAAAGCATTTTTCCTTGCAAAACCCAACTCAAGAAATATATAGATATATTTTAATTCTCGAATATAAATTTCTTTTTAATCTTTTCAGTGAGTGCCTTCCATCTGTCTCCCCTCAAAGCCACTACCTCTCATCTCCATGCTTCCGATGCCACTCTACAGTGCGGAGAAAGATTACCTTTATCGCGATGTTTATAGGCGTGTCTCTTCGTTTCGCAACTGGAGTCATTTCGTGTTTACTCGACACTTCGGTTTAAAGCGGTTCTTCGTATATCTTAAAAAACTCCCCCCCCCCGATTTTGTTCTACTTTAAATAAACCGACAAAATAATCGCTACAAATTAGAAATAAATGCTAGTTATCCCTCCATATATTCGATTACTCTGTTCCGTAATATTAGATTGAGCTTTAAAATATACGTATATTTTAAAAATCGCCGCCATAAGTAATCAAAAGTACGAAACTGTGGCGAGAGGACTCGCTGAGAAGACCCATTTGTTCCACCGTCGGCGCGCATGCACCGTGTGACCTCTTGACCCCCTCCCATCATTGAAAAAAAAAAACAGGTATTCCCTCTAATGTTGCTGCCGGTAAGAGTCATCATGCGCAGGGCCAATGTGGTCGGTCTGTAATAGGGAATTGTCGTCTGCTCGGTCATTCTCCGCGCCACCTCCTTCAAAGAATACGCTCGCCGAATCCTCCGGCGAGCAATTACTAGACTCGGGTTAATGTCAGAGCTCTTCATCCGAACAGATGTTCATTTGGTCTTGGCTACATACAATACGCGGAGCGCCGGTCTGACAGGCCCCTCCGTGTCACCGGTATGGTAAAGGGGTGCCCCCTCGCCAGAGCCCTTTGTTCCCGACGGCTCCGCGTTGTGAGAGCTTCTTTCCATGGACTTGTCAATTCCAATACTTTACTACAACCGGCTCGGTGAAAATCTGTGGACGGCGACAAAGTGTGGAGGGAGGGAGGGAGGGAGAAGGGGCCAGACTACAGTGAGCGGGGGATCGAGGTAGCGAGTTTTTTTTTGTGTGTGTGTGTCTGGGTTTATGTGGTTAAAATTGGCTTAGTTTGGCTATGACGAGGAGCTGGGAGGCTATGGTGACTTAGGCAAGAGAAAAGAGATTTGCCATCGATTCGATATTTTTAACCGGTTTAATTTCAAAGGAACGTGGAAGAAGTGTCAGGTTTTCCCCTACCGTGTATTAAAGGAACTGAAGCTGTAACATTTTATTACTAGTACGATTCTGCTTTAATGAAAACATTTACTATATCTGCCTATTTATATATATGTGAGAAATAATTTTATATCGATGCTTCGGCTTGTGGTTCGAGCTTTTCTGAAGTAAAGAATGGTAGTAATACATTTCCTTGCACAACTATGACGCGTCGGGCATATATTGCCTTTAATATTCTCGCCAATTTCGAAAGGTGGGCTTTCAAAACTACTGAAATTAGTAATATAATAATAATAGTGTTTGCAATCGCATTTCTTGTGAGTGAAAGAGCATTGAATTGTAAATTTAGAGCAGGAGTTATTTCGTCATCGGTTGTCTTTTCCTAGCCGACGTCGCCTGTCTCCGTGGCGCTAGAAGTGAAAACAGCGTCGTATAGTCGAGGAGGAGAGCAGAGAAATAAAAGTGCTGTAGTCTCGCCGTCGTGAAAGGCTTTTAGGCGCCATATCAAGACATAAATAAGCCCTTGTACCCAAAGATGTTCTCCAGCGGTGCCGCGGCTGGCTGGCTGTCTTCACAATCGCCGTAAAACAAAGAAAAGGAGGGAAGAGAATAATAGACGGCACGCTGTCTGCAGGGCCGTGACGTTATCAGTGCAGTCATCTACGTCACGTCGCGTGTTAGCCGGCGAGACGAGCTCCGCCAGGGGGTTAGGTGGGCTCTGTCGGCCGGGAATGTTACGTCAAAGGGTTTGAGGAATGTCCTGAAGTCTAGCTGATAACCCTGACCGTCAGTTAGCGTCAGCCACGTAATAATAATAAGCCTTAATGACAAGCAGAAAATAAAAAGGAACACTATATATTGTGCTTATTTATAAAGACTCGGGGCCAAGGTGGCGAGATAAAACAGTTTTCATCTGTTTACTTCCAGAAGTCGCTAGCCAGCCAGCCACCCGGTTATCTCTACTCCGGTAGACGACATTCGATAGCTGGACGCTCGCACTGACTGTTGCGATAGTAGCAGCGTACAACACGTCCATCCACCCAACCTGACACCCACAAACGTCATACCTAAGATCAGTGTTTTGGAACCCTTCAGGATTTGTAAAGCTTCTCTCTCTCTCTCTCTCTCTCTCTCTCTCTCTCTCTCTATGAGTGTCTCCCATAACAAACCATCCGGAAATACACATAGAACAGCAGAAAGGAAGAGTTTGAATTTCTGAATAAACACCTGTGATCGGTTTCAAATATTTTGTCTTATTGTCTCGGCTAAAGGTTGTAATCTGGCAGAGTCGGTGTAGGAGATAGTTGGGTAGAATTGGTTCTTATTTGTGCATATGGTGCCACCAAGATATTTGCAGAAGAATCGCAGGACTCGAAAAAGTCACTATAACGGAAGCAGTGGAGATTGCCGCCATATGAATTAGCAGTTGGTTATTAGAACTTTAAAAATCTCAAGTAATTTAAATTGGTAAAGGGTTGGAAAAGGACCAAACTAAAAAATAGAGAATAAGCAGCATTACTTTCGTGGGCTTCCATACAGATTCGATATTAATGGACACAATGAAGGCACCCGCAGAGCTACCAATGTATTTTAACTGCTAATCAAACTAACAAAGTGGATGGCTGTGTGAAAGAAAAATATACTAAAGGACTTCGATTTGACCAGATCCAGAATCTGTAGTAAGGATGTAAAGATATTCTTCGCAGCCATTTAGTCAGCGATAAGATTCTAAAATCTGGTCTCTTTATTGTGACTTACAGATTTTGAGGGGAAAGGTATCAGAGGCTTTCATTCGTTAGATTCCAATTTTTTGTTTGTTTTTTTGGGGGGGTTATAAACAAAGCCACCGAAAGACAATGGCGAATTAGGTAAGCCCAGGGCTGCTGTATCTTCGAAACTAGTTCTTTGATAACAGACTTCGGGCAAATCAATAAAAATGCCAGCATCGGTCGGTGGTATTAACAGTGTTATCAACTACATCAGTAGATACTCGCGCTGTAGGTGGGGCGGAGACTGTATATAAGCCAAGATGGGCTCGCGTCTCTTTATAATAACTAAACCAATCCAATCTAATCTGTACAAAGGGCTGCTACGAAGCGACGAAACGTATTCAGTCATGTTTTAGGAAACAGGAGTTTTGAATACACTATACACAACATCTACCATCGCAAGTGCGAGGGTATACAAACCGATGTTTAGCCGAATGTAAATGAGCCCCTTCTTTCCTGCAAAAATCTTTAAACATCTGGTATTTAATTTTCCCGGTGTGAAAAGATTAATACAAATCTGACTTCTTTCTCTTTTTTTCTCTCCCCCCCCCCAATTTTCAACACGCGGTCGTTAACAGTAATGTGAGCGACAAAAAGCACAAATAAATCGAATGATTGATGTGCACATCCTGATTTACTGAGGTTGGATTTTGAAAGAAAACTAAAGTACTGGAAGGGATCGTGTGATACGGTTACTCTGGGCCCGATCACGAGGTCGGGAGGATCGCCCCTTGTCTCGGTCTTCTCGTCTTACCAAACGTTATGTAAAAAAGTTACTGCATATCACGGAGAGTTACCTACCCTGTGGAACATGGCTGCCGATCTGCTACGTTCTTCAGCCACCCACCCCACCACGCTCTTGTACGCGAATAAGAGCTTTCGGTTATTTACTGCTGTGAACGCCGCAGGAGTCGTAAATAAATAAGCGGTTTTGTTACTTTTTT
Organism: Nautilus pompilius; assembly: GCA_018389105.1. Taxonomy (NCBI): domain Eukaryota; kingdom Metazoa; phylum Mollusca; class Cephalopoda; order Nautilida; family Nautilidae; genus Nautilus; species Nautilus pompilius. Next base: position 116,416 of record JACATO010001039.1, read on the forward strand.
ACATAATCAGAGTTCACACGCAGCTGGCCGATTCCGGTCGCCGTCTTATTGCGCCAATAATCTTTATTCTCGGCCGTTTCCATTCTAAAAGCAGCATCCTTGGCGCGTAGAGAAACAGGGCCGGCGTCGCATCTCCGATCTGTAAGAAAGCACGTTCGAAAACCCGGTGCTTCTCAGACTGCATTCCGCTCTGAAGAAGTCCGGATTTCGAACCAGCACTCGGCCTGTTGTGCCAGGCTCGCTACAAAAGAGGTTGGTTCTGCGCTTAGGGTATCACAATTTAGACAAGCAGCCTTTCCTTATGTGGAAACACGACTCAGCTAACAAACGACGGATCAGCCTTATTTTCGGAACTGGCCGGGCCGCCTCCCGCCACTAAAATACGCAATCGTCATGGTTCACTCTTTCGGAATCAAGAAAGAGTTTCGGTTAACCGTACAGCCAGCGATTTGGCGCAGATTTTTAAAGCCATTTAAGGAGTGGGATTTTGACCCCTTGGAGGAGGAGTGCGGCTGTATATGTGAGACGCGTGGTGGTATCGGTCCCGACAGAGCGAGTTCACCTTTCCAAGGTTTCGCGGTCTGAAGATGCTCGAACATATGTACAGGCCCTATATCTACTGGAACCCTCTCAGCACCAATACTTGCTCCTCGTTCTCGACAAAGGGTTAAAACTTTGTACCTGAAGAACATTTGCAAGATCAGTACACCGGCCATTGTCACAATCGCTGTCGCTTACTGCTTTAACGAGACGAGCGATCGGCAAAGCTAATGTGGGAAGCAGGGGTCGGGGTCGGGGTCGGGGAGTTTCCCAGTGTCCACGCGATTTGTTTCCAGAAAGCAATTCCATCTCTTACATTTGGCGGTTATCTAGAACATTCGCGGGACCGCCAGGAACGACTGTCGGGAGCGCTCGACGGCTCGTCGCGCGATCCCCATTGTTGGTAACTTTGAATACAAACGAGAGGAATGCCCCATCGCTCGCCCCTTCAGACCAATTTAAAGCTTGGACGTGTTTTTCTATCTTTTTCAGTTCGCCGTGTGTTTACTTCCAGTAGGGGAGGCAACCCTAACGACGACGACGACGAAAACAGCTGGCAAGTCAGATGTTACTTACAGCGCCTTCTGGCGAAAAGGAAAAGATATATATATATGGATGAGTCAGGGTATCGGGGTGGAGAAGGGGGCAGGGGAGGAGGAGAAAGGGAAGCCTCCCGCGAAGACGGGTAGGGTAGAAAAGTTTGGATAATTGTGGGTGTAATCGCGACGAATTGACGGACGCTTCTAGGTAATCTGCCGGGCACACAGCCGCCATTGTTCGAGGTCTGTGGGAGACCCCTTCGACGTACACGATTTAAACACGAGATTTATCCCCCCTTTGTGATAAACCGCTGAACTGCGCGCCCCTATTTCACAGCAGCAGTTTAATAATTGTGAGAAATATCTATATTTACGTTTGAGATTCGCTTTTCTTCTTACGCGGCTAATAATCCGATATCCCCCCTTTTTTGTGCCCCCTTCTCTTAACAGCGACTCCGGAACGACGGCCGGTTATCTGAGGCGTGGGATATTTGAGGGCTGAACAGTGCCATCTATGCAGCGACTAAATTAAGCAGTCCCAGATTCCTGCCCCCTTATCGGTCCCTCCCCCATTGGAGGTTATCTTACGGCGACAAATTGGACGAGAAGGGAGAAGGCGCCATGACAGAAACAGCTCGCGTTCGGAAACCCGCAGGATTCTTGTATAAAGTGCACCCTTTTTTCTGCACCCCGTCTCTCTTTGTTGTTGTTCTTGTTGTTGAATAAATGATTGTTTGAAAATCAACTCAAACTTTGTTGTCCCCCCCACCCCACCCCAAAGAAATTCTGTCATTAGGCGATCGCGATTAATCCGAGATTTGGACGATAAACCGGAACTACAATCATCGCTGTCGCCAAACGTACCGCCAATAACCAGAATTATCAGCGACGGCTCTGCAGACAGCCAGGAAAAGGTCGTTGATATCTGCAAACAACCACTGCGAAAATAATTCCACTCCCACCAATACATATTCAGTGGTTTCTTGTTGTTTGTCTTTGTCTTTTTACCAGGATGACCAGGAACAACGATTTTCAGTGGAGATGGCAAATGAATCATGAATGTACTTTTGGTTTATCTTCATAACCAAACTTGGTGCAAGCGAGAATTTCTGGCAGCATCAGATGTGGGGAATAATAGTAATTAAAAGGAAAGGAAGATTACCGAAGAGCTGGGTGATGATCCAGACGCAAACAAACGGCCTGAACAGTCAGCGGCTGAAGAACTAATGTTTTAGTCGTTCAAACGGATCGAGCATCTTCGATTCTTTGGTTGCGTCTATCTACTTTCTGTGAATCGAAAACCACCCGGACAATGATTAAAGAATGGATTCACTGTTTCGCAGAAAATCCAGAAATGGAGACAAACAAACACACCCCTATGTGTGTGTGTGTGTGTGTGTGTGTGTGTGTGTGTGTGTGTGTGTGTGTGTGTATAAAAATATAAAAGGGGGAGCAAGCTTAGCAAACTTATGTTTAACCCTTCCCCCGAATGTGCGCTTTTACTCTCTCTCTTTATATATATATATATACACACACACACGCTTTTTGCTTTCACCAATTGATTTCGCGAAGCATTCCAAAAATTGCTAAACCGTCTCGTGAGAAAGTTTCTTATATAGCTTATTCTTGTGAGTTCCAGTGGTATGAAAAGTGAGGGACAAGATTAGGGAGCCTTTGTATATCCACGCGTTTCTTTCCAGAAGCAATTTTAGAAACTTCAAGAATAAAACCCCTTTTTTTTGCCAGCTTGGTAACCCCGTTCTTTCAAATTTTTACAAGATATTTATTATACTATTAAGGGTAACAATAGTGAATCCTGTGTGGGGCCTAGTATTGAGTACCAAACGTGTTCCCAAGATTAACACTAGCAACACCGTATCTGGCCCTGTTTATTGCTATTACGATAAACAGGGTAAAAGTCTTTAAAGGGACTCTGGCGCCCGACTTAGATTTTATTTATTCGCCTGGTTTTGCCAGAAACAGCCAAGAGTGTATCCAGCAATTAGACTTCAGTTTGAAACGCCACATCTCTCATCAGCTGTGGTACTGCGCAGTGAGACGGATTTATTTTTAGATTAAACTCAGACTCTCCTCCAAGTCCGCCCTGCTACTCGAGGCGTGCGACATCTACGCGCCGACCGCTGAATTCGGGAAAGTTCGCGAAATGTACGCGGGGCGTCCACTGTTCCCAGGTTTCGAGAGATCCCTTTTTATGAAAGAGGGTTAAGAAAGGGGGAGGACCGGCGCAGCATGCTTTAGCCCGATCTGGCTTCAGCGGCGAGGGAAGTCTTACGTGTCTCATGGATCCAAATCAACGTGACTTTCTGACACAATCGTAGGCAACGATCCCGCATCGTTTCGCCTGGCTGCAGAGACAAGAACTTCCGGCCTAACGGACGTGCGTGCGCCGTATCAGAGCCACTAACAGTTGCCGACTTTAGAGTTGTTCTTCCTTTTCCTTTGCACTGTTGCTGCATAATTTTTTTCGCCAATACATCATCTCTAGTACCTCAAACGTCTCGGAGTACTGAAGCCAGCCGCCACTTAATCCGCTGATGGGTGGCCGCATGAGGAATTCTTTCGTTGGCAGTAATTCCGGATGCTTCCGCTCTGTTGGTTCTCTCCCTGGTTCATAGGGTGAACACAGGAAACGATGCCCTGCAATAAATTCTCCCATCTTCAAAGCAGGTCAGCAAATCGGCAATACCTGCGCTCATATCGCCGTCATGTCCAATGCGAGAATTCTTACCGCACAGCCACCCACGCGCTTTCCCGAAGTAGAGATGTTAATACAATTTTTTATTCAATTATCCTACTCTTGTTACCAAAGCGTAGCTCTGTGCACCAATTATAAAAAAAAAAAACACGAGTGGCCCACTACGTGTAGTAGTTCTCACGGTTGGCCATAGGAATCGTATTCGTCAAGTTCCTCTTTCCGTTCTCTTTTCAGTCCTTGAAACCCATCGCTGTATTTATTTTGCTCATACATTTTCCACCCTTCGCGGGCAGCATTTCCAGTCTCACCCACTGCTTTGCCTCTTCGCTGTTCGTCCAGAGCGCGTCTCACCTGCCGCACCCCAATACCGCATGATGGCAGTAGGACTTTTTATTTGCATGTACAGAGGTACAACACCAAGAGCCTTTAATGAATGATGCTCTCTCTCTCTCTCTCTCCTCTCTCTCTCTCTCCATCTCTCTCTCTCCTCTCTCTCTCTCCCTCCATCTCTCTCTCTCTCTCTCTCTCTCTCTGTCTCCATCTCTCTCTCTCTCTCTCTCTCTTCTCTCTCTCTCTTCTCTCTCTCTCTCTCTCTCTCTCTGGGATGATCTGCTCTACGTGTTCTCACGGTGCTGGTTCTTGTTTTTTTTATGGCAGAGGTAAGATGGAAGCATCTGCTCTTTGAACAATTTATGAACAATTCATAAACGGTTGTTTAATTTTAGTTTTATGTTTTTGAACCAGCGTTGATACTTCGGATAAATAACATTTTTACAGAATAACAAAAAAAAAAAAAAAAAGAAAGGAAAAGTATTTAATTATATTTGATTTATTTTGTAAGTCGCACATTTATTTAAAAAGAGACCAACGAATCGTTTCCGAGGATGCGGCATCTCTTGTAAAATTCCTCACCATTGGCGCGTACCCCAGGGCTGTTTATTTTTTTTGGAACCTTTCTTATAATGTATTACGGTTAATGACTGATATTCAGTTAATGAATGAATTAGATTTGCTTGCGACACTACATAATATGGCGGTGATAATTAATTTAGTCAACCATCCGACTTGAGATGCTTTCTCGTATAACGACAGTGGGACACCACCATTAACAGTTCTAGGCCCATTGGTATCCACCACGGGGATAGTGATGAAAAATAAACAAACTGTTTGTGTGGGGGAGGTTTACGAGCAAAAGGTAAGAAGGAAAACGGTCTGACGTGGTGAGGGGTATATTGAAAGACCCTTGGGTTTATTAAATAGAATACAAAGAGAACATCTTTATTTCCCCCTACTTAGACATCATCCGGATTATGTTTCCGGTCTGGCTTCCTGCCCGCAATTTCTCAGGATGTCGGCAATAGGGAAGGCGGTGCACCAAAATAATTAGGTAGATAAAAGGCCTCGTATTTTGAGCATTAAACAAAAGAACAAACCTATTGTTCTTCTCGTAGCAGTGAGTATGTGCCCCAGATGGGGGGGGGGGGGGGTAATTGAAACGTTTGAAATTTAAGGAAAAGGTTGAGCTGAAAAGTTTGTTTGTTTTTTCCCCTTAGATACAGGTGGTTGTAATTTAAATCTTTGTTTGTGTAGTAGGAGGCCGAGCAGCATCCCTCAGCGCCACACCAGCCAGGAAGAGCGGAGTACGAGGAACAGCGGGCTTAGCGCTGATGTTCAGTGGAAATGAATCGGTGCATTTAAAGGTGCACTGATCTAAAAGGCTGTAGACCGGAACGAAGCGTTCGCGTAAAATCTTCGCTAATGCTACAAAGGGCTGCTCCACGCCCGCGCAGAGACGGTCCGCAGTAAATGGGACCCTGATTAGAGAGGCGGGAGGAAACCGGAGAGTATCCTCCCCAAAAAATCCACGATAGCAAAAGTGGTTAAAAGCCAACAAGATTCAGAATTTGCTGAGAAGATACTCGCACTTGGTCATGTGCGCGTGTCAGGCTGGAATACTCTGAACGACTGAAAGTTGTCGGCCTTTCCCCCACATTGTGTGACAGTTGTAAGAGAGTTAATTAATTCCGCAGCTCAGGGTACCGCTTTAGGTATCGTGAATAGCAAATCGGTTTCGCGCGTCGGAACGATGATCCCTTGGAAGACAGGAAATGCCGTAGTACGGACTAAAACACACAAAAGAAAGTAAATAGTTAATTTAACTAACGTACCTACTAACCCCGACCTCCTAGTGCTAAGTATGCGAGCACACGAGCCGACTAGACGCTTAGCAAGTTGATTGGCCAGCAGCTCACTTAGGAGATCATGCTGCTGTGACTGCGAGTTCAGTTGCCGACTGGGATGTTCCACAACGAGACCGGTTTACCGTCTAGAAAGGGGTGGCCCGTTGTGGCGCGTGCAGCAGCCCAGCCCTTGTAAGCCCAAAGAATCTATCAGGTCCAACATGGTCCATCCACCCCGGAAGTTCAACTGCATTTCGCGGCCTATTTCCGAAGAGAAACTTACGGACTTCTGTATTTTAAGTAACCATTTTCGATCGCCTTGGAAGAGATAGAAGGGGGGGTATTCTATTTCAGTGAGCGAGTCTGGGCCGTAGGGAGATTTTTCGGGCCTGAATGGTGGGGTTAGGGTTAAAAGGTTCCATCGTCCGTCGCTGGATGGCTGGCGTCGGAGCACGTGCGGACTTGAGTGATGACGGTCGGTGGGTCTGTCCCGTACGCTCGGTGTCAGGTCAGTCGGTCATTTTATATGGAGGCAACAATCAGGTTGGCTCGCCGGGGCTAATCCATGGTCCCGCAAGGGGGGTGGGGTGGAGCGCGAGCGACCTGTGGGTCTCCTCCAGTCGAACCGAGCAGCCGACGGAACCTTTGGTTCACGTTGTGAGTTGGCACGTAAATTTCTAAACATTAGTATCTGATATACCGGAGAGCGGAATCCTTGGTACACCAAAACGCCACCTAGCGGTGGGCGACCACCGGAATTCAAGTTTACGCAGCTGAAGATCTTGAACTTCCTTCGTAATTCGAGGAGACAGAGAATCCTTCTGGACGACGGAAACCACCTTTATCATCTGTGCAATCGCAATATTTCCCCTTGTGACCTTGAAAACTCGTAAGAAAACACGGATTTCTGAATCATCGTCAGACAGACGGTTTGTCGCGCAGCCCCCTTTTTCCTACCAATCGACCGGATGTTTGAGAAACCGGAAAAGTGGGAAATTCTTTAATATGCTATATTTTGTTTATACGGCTAATAACCTTTCTTTGGTGTAGTCTTGTGGTTTTTTGCCATTTCCGGGTTCGGGATCGGTACCCCAAACATCGTTAAGATTTGTTGATGTACTTAATTAAAAGGAATATGCACGTAAAAAGAATATGTAATAACTTCAGCAAAATAAAAGAGTAAAATATTGCACTTAAAAATACATATATATACTAATTTTACTTTCTCTTAAATATATTCATATAAAAGTCTGATAATCCCAAATAAAGCGACTATTAGATTTCAGTATTTAACGTCAGATATTACGATGATTTCGATTAAGTACTGAGATTGCTATTTTTTTTTTTAAGTTAATTCTGAGTTTGTTTAATTTAAAATCAGCGTAGACGGAAAATTCCCTTTTGTTTTTGGTTCATACATTTACATATCGAGTTGACCTTTGTGGATGTTTGTATGTGCAGTGGCGATCATAAGTCCACCAACAGAATTTCCCTCAACTGCCCAGACTGCAAACCAATGAGGATTATTCCGATCGTCAGACATTACAACACGTTAAATAAATAGATGTATGAATGGTTAATTGTTAATTCTTGTCACTCGACACCAAGGAAGTAGACGTGGGCCAGAAAGGGCAAACATCATTTGGCTTACGTGCTATACTCTTTAATGGGCTTCTCTAATTTACGTAAGAATTTATTCTGCATAATTTAGTAAATCGTACGTTTAATGAATAAACAAAGACAAATCTGGATTACAGTATCGGTCGACAGATTAATATAAACATTTTTTTAAAAAAAAAGAAAAAAAGACACCCAGCCGCCGCTGCGAGTCCCACGAGAGCTCAGATAACAGATTTACACAAACAAGGCCGCAGTCAAAAGGATATACCTAACATGTGCAGTGCCACAGATATCGCAGATTGATGAAGACAATGAACGTTTAAGGCAAACAAGACCACACGGCAGCATTGTGTAATTAGAGAGATATCGATGTCCAGTCGCTTCTAATCACCTCCTGGAACGAGTTCGTGCAGAGGTGTAGAAGGTTTGCGATGTTTTATCTGCTTTTCGAGTAAGGTGGCAGTGATGCGGTTTGGAAGGAGTAGTTCCAGTCATGAAACAAGCAGCCAAAAACAGCATAAGTCTTCGCCACAAAGACGAGCGGGTTCTGCAGCAGAACTTACGGAATTTTGTATGGAAGAGAGGAATAAAGAAGCGTATTTTGGAGTGATGGAAGTAAAAGAGACCTTTATGGAAATTCGATTTTGTGCGTGAAGTGACCATGTGACGTGGAGACCGGAGTGTGCAAGAGACCGTAAACGGGATGGGATGTTGTTTGTCGTGGAAGAGATGGCGAAAATTAAAGGAAATTACGAACAAAGGTACCACTGCCTTTTTGGCAGGTACATGGCGGTATAGGGGAAAGTCGGAAGGAAAGGAAGTTTTTTTTAAATATACAGCATAAGGCTACTTTGTTTGTAGATTACGAGCGGTTAATCTAATTATTCAAATATCAAAACATGTATCTAGTTGTATGCATTCTTTCCACGAAAGCATTGGAAGGTTAAACTTGGCAGATGACGCTTTTGGGGGCCCGGCGGTCCATCATTAGACTGCCATGGATGAGTTCGAATCCCAGTCGGCACCGACTCTGTTTCGCGTACCATTCTGACGTGTTTTTTTTTTTTCTTTTTTCTTGTTCGTCGCCAGCCGGCCGGCCACGTGGGTTTCTTCTCACATCTACAAAAAACCGAAATGCTTCAGTAGAGTCGGTGAGGGTTCCTGGCTGCATCTTGACCACCGCCGAAGGCTCGCCTGGTCATTAAAGCGTTAACACGCCCACGCATTTCTGCTGTGACTACTCGGAAGTCAGAACAGGGAGGGTGGTTCGCCCGCAAGAAGCAAACCTAATCTTTCACCACAATTAAGGTTGCAGTTGGTGCCAATGGTTCTAGTAAATCGCCTTTTAACCTTCAAGCTATTAAGATCCTTTACATAAAAAGGGGGTGTGAGAGATCTTGCCGATGATTTATGCAAGGGAACAAAAATTCCAGGGTCCTTACTGTGTGTGTGGTGAGGGTTACGGAACTCAAAACCAGGCTGGCTTGCAGACCCCACCTCTTTCACTGCTTGTGGGTTATCAATATGTTATTTGCTCCTGCAGCCAAAACATCTTCCTTTCTAACTAATGTCACTTCATCGACATCTAGTATAGGTAGTTATTTCCTGTTTCACCCAACCGTAAATATAGGCCGTAACCAGAGAATGCGTGATGCCGGACATTAAGCTCAGAACAAAAAGTGCCTGCTGCTCTCCGACTCCGACAGACCTGACGAACTTGTGTTAAACCTCTGCTAAAACTCTTTTGTTTTGTTTTTTTTTGGAATTGGAAGGAAACCGGAGCACCCTGAGAAACACGACGTGGCCGGCTGGTAAAGAAGAACGTGGAGAACCAATGCTAGAAGGATCCGCCAAGCTGCCGGTCGGTGGACTACCGGGCGGATCCACACCTGAGCTGAACCATTTATGTGACCATTACACCAAACAATTTAACCATCAGCTTGTAACTTTTTAACGCCATCACTCTTATTAAGCCAGCCGTACAATCTTCTATGATCTGCAAATTCCATGGCGTGGTCAGAAGTCCCGCCTTTCGTGCTCGGGCGCGACTTGGCACAAATTGTCTACGACAGGTGTAAGGACAGTCTTCGACAGTGGTAGACGTTTCTCAAGGATAAAAGAAACACACCTTACACAGAAACGGCCAACTGAAAGGGAGACAACCGCTTTGTTTGTAAGATATCCGTAATAAGTGAACGAAATATGGATTTAAAAGATGGCTAAGAATGCAGACATGGTGAGCCATAAAGTCATGCGCGACGGGGGGGGGTCTCTCGGTATCCGGATTAATTGTTAGTCTACTATTAGTAGTGGTAGAGATAGTTCTGAAAAATGAAATAGATGCTTTTTACATATGATTAATTTCAACCAACGAGAAGATTTCAAATTTAAACGCATTTCCCCTTCTCTCACCCGGTTTCCTTGGCAACGCAAGTAACTTGGGGGAAATGCAAGTGCTTCCCCCGGGTTTCGGAAGGCCGTAACCGTATTTTATCTAACTAACGGTTACGACGAGGCGAATGGTAACCTGACACCCGCCGTGTCAAGGGTTACCGGTTCCGACCACTCCTATTGCCTCCAGACAGGTTTCGGTTTATCTTCGTACAGAAATGTCGGACCGGTAATTGTAATTTACAGCCTATGAGCTAACTCGTTTATCAGATCTCTCTTTGATCATGCGCATCTGCGTAAGACTTGTACCTCCTTTATATAAAAGCAAATTATAGACTGGGCCATAGCAGGTTACAGGCCGCACTCTGGCGGTGGGAGGAGTGGAAGCCAGAACGGGGAAGGGGAGAAGACTGAATCAAAGTTACAGCTTGATGTCCGCCATATTTTTTCTTTTTGTTTACTTGACACCTATTACTGGGTTTTACCTGCGCAGGAAAGGGATCCGTTTTTCTTTTTAAAAAAATCAGTTTCCTTTAATTTGCTTTGCGAAACAGCTAAAAAGAATTCCAACACCGCCAGGTTTAGAATGCCGGGATGTGCCTCAGGGTCTTTTTTGTTAACTCTCTCCCTTCCAACCTTTCCTTTTTGTTGTTGGCGTGGCATCGTTATAGAAAATAAATCTTAATTCAGATTAAATAAAGTTAATAATAATAATAATACAAACCATTGTTTCGAAAATTATCGCATAACGACATTTTTCAAAACTAACGAAAGAGAACTCGAATCAGGCAGATTATCTCCCCATCGCTGCCAACTTAGAAATACGTCCACCCGACCGCCACCTGGCGGGAAACGACGCACGCAGAACCCGTAGGACAACTGAAAAGTTATCCCCCCCGGGGTTTTCGCGGGAAGAAAAGCAAAATAGCCATGAATTGCTGTTCGTGTTAATTTTCACGCATGCAAAGAAAAGAAGTTTTATTCTGTTTTCGCGCTAAAAGTTCGCCAAGTCCTCTTAAATCGTAGCACTAAAAGACCAACAGTTTGTATATCGTCTTCAGTTGTACAACAGCATTAATTTCTCTCTCTCTCTCTTTAACAATTGTTTACAGTCTGATTCATGATGTTAGGTTCGTGAGAAACTGGTTTTTAAAATAATATCCTGTCTCGTCACTGGAAGAGATGTCGGTCGCCCTACAGCGAATTACGTACAAGCCCAACGAACGCCTAAGAATCACGCGAAGACTATTTGTCTTAATTGTCCAAACTTTATTTATTGCATACAAGAAGTTTCTCGACTTTATTATATGATTTATTTTCAATAACAAAAAACATTAAATTTATTGTTTCCCTAGAAATAGAACAAAAACAAATACAAATAGGAAAAAAGGACAAGATAAAAAGGGATCATGTTATTAGACTAGCAAACAGCCTCATCTATAGCATCAACAAGTCGCACAGCCGCTATGGGTTCGATTCCGGCAGGAAGCCTAAAGTTTGGAGGCTTTCCGTTGATACGACCAAATGCACTTTTTTCCTACGCGGTTGGCTTATCCTCCATGGGCTTTCTGAGAGTATCCTCTTCTCTTTGACATTACATCTGTTCCGCGGACTACATTAGTCAGAGAAAAACTGCACCAGTTTGTGGTTTCTTTAGCCAATAGACTTAGATGCTGAACATTTTGTATCGTATGCGTTGGGCGGAAACACCGTAAACGATTCAACTGCGTGCGCAGGTGTTGCCCTTCCGACTTTCGAAAAAAAAGTGCTAACTCTGTTACAGACCTCAGTGCTCAGCCTCGAGTTTATCCGTTGTTACAGAAAAATGGCTGATTTACTCGTTCTGGAGGTCAGGTGACGGCTACGAAGTTGTTTTTTTCTTTCTTTCTAGGTTAATGTAAACGAGGCTGACCCTGAGAAAATGGTGCGAGTTTCGTCTCCGGGAAGCCAGTGTATACTTTCCAGAACAGTACATTTATCTTTGAACTTTTACTTTTAAGAGACACATACCGGAAATATGAAATACCCATCAAACCCTATTGATGATCTCTGTGTGTGGACAGCACGAGGCATTTTTTTTTTTTCATCTTCCTTCTTCTTCTTCTAAACCTAAAAAAAAATTAACTATAATTTCCAGATGGAACAACGATATCTGGTATGTGAACTCAGACACGTAGGTGGTCTAGAGTTCGGATCATGTTCGTATACAATAACAATTGTAATAAATTGACCATTTTGTTTCCCCCCTCCCTTCACATCCCTTTCTTCTTATTCTCTGCGTGTCTTCGGATATTTATTGTCATTTAGTCTATTCCAAAACTTGTGCTTCACGTATCATTGGAAAAAAGAATTGAAAATGCTAAATTAATTAATACATTAAGGCACCCACACACACGTGACTCTACTGTCTTATGCTTGCATCGGCATCCTCCATCTCTGAAATAAGACGTTTTAGAAATAGTGAATGAACATCACTAGGAACTTTTGAAGATTCTGTATCTTTTTTTTAAAAATTTTTTTAAATTTTTGTAAAAACTCTTAACTTTTCTGGCAAAAGAACTAAAAACAAAAGCAACAGCAGCAGCTCTATTAAATATCAATGAAAACTTCTGCGTGTCACATAGTTTTGGGGCACGTGACGTTATTTTTTTTTTATATAACTAAATCTGGAACCTGACAGAAGCTATGAAGTAGTGTTAACTCTCTGGGTGGAGTAAGAAACCGGACCCTGCCAGCTTCATGGATATTTATATATTTTTCTCTTTTTTTAGAATTTTCTCATAAAATTATATGGTGTATATTTCTTCCTGTAAAAATTATTCTTATATACTCTTGGGCATCAAAAAAAAATATCTTAATTTCTCTGACGGCCCGCATACAAACAAACAGAAAGGGGAAAAAATCATCTCACTTAACATTTAAGAAAAAGGAAAAAAAATGGGGGGAGAGAGGGGATTCACAGCGAAGTTTTATGTCGTTGGTTTTCTCATAGCGCCATCTGTTGATAAAACGGCGGAGTTACTACCTACGTTGCGAGGCCGGCGGTGGTAGGTGGTGGACAGAACAGAAGGACTCCCTCTTTCTCTGGTTAATAATAATAATAATAATAACTTTATAAAAAAGGAAAGAATAAAGCGGCTTAGCGAGTTGGGAGGTTTCCATATTTTTTTGAGCTAACGTCGAGATATTTATCTTGTTGAATTGTGATGCAGTTTTGGAAAACCGGCCGCTCGGAGTGGGGTGGAGTTAGCTGCCCCTATCCAGGGAAAGGATGATATGTCAGTACGCTTTCTTGGCTCGCTCTCAAATGGGGTCTTTCCAGAATTTTATAAAACTCGCTGAGGTTTGTAAGGGAAAAAAAACCATACTTCTTCCTGTTGTTTGTTGTTTTTTTTTTTTTTTTTTACCTTTTGAAATATATTTCTGTTATCTGTCGTCACTGCGCCTGTTTACGCTGAGGAGAGATCGTCCATCATCAATCTTCGTGAGGTGGAAATACAGGAAATCGCATCAGCGAGCGGAGAGCGGAATAGTGTGCATGCGGTGAAAATTTGGCGAAGGAGCGAGTACCGGCCGGTCTCGTCCATCGCGGCGTCTGG
>JACATO010001039.1:135000-285750 GCA_018389105.1 Nautilus pompilius
TATCCCCTCCCGGGCCACTCCGTTTGCCTCCCTCATTTAGAAACGAAACGTTCTTGTATGGATTTCCCTGTCAAACGTGAACACACGTGGCGCAGGATTCACAACGCTTCCTAGCGGCCAACTGTGGCACTACGACTCCTCAAAAGGATTGTTTTCCTTGTTGGCATCGGTGTAGAAAGAGAAAAAAAAAAAACTATTCAGTTTCAGTATTTCTTATTTTCGCCGAAATACGTTTTAGTGTTGACATCCATTTTTTTCCAATTTCTCTAGCGAGTCGAATAGATAGATTGGCTTCAGTCAACTCATGATTATCATCATCAGGAGAAATGTGAGTGCCGCTCACAACTTCGCTTTTCATGTCCACACCAGAGCTAAAACCGATCCCCTCGGAGGTACTTTGGTGAGTCGATTTAAAGCTGAAACAATATAACATTTTAAGTCAGTCTTCTCTCGTTTGTTTTATACGATTATTAAGAAAGGCACGCCATTATACCTGTCTGCGACATTTTAAATATTTTGATCGGTTAATTTTATTATAAAATCTTTATTCATATACTTTATTAAACTATAACAGACATTCGTTAACCTCTTGATCTTTATTGGATTATTTTTAAATGTGTCAAACTAAGACTTTTCAGCTTGAAATTGATTAAAATCACTCTGTCTTTAGTAAAATAATTCTCAGTTGTTATCGAAAAACCCGACCGATAGTTCCAAAAATCACTTTTGGCCACCTCTTAGAATAAACAAATAACTGGGAATCTGCTCTTTGTTTCCCTCTACCTTATTCTTTGCCTATTCTTGGAAACAAGTTATCTGCCTGGGCAGCTCCATTGGTTTTAAGGCAATATCAGTCGCATTTTTCAGAGACGTCTATACATTTTCTTCTTACTTTGGTGAAAGGATAATTTTGTAAACAGTATTTTTGTTTGCATTCGATTAAAAACAAAAAAATTTGCAGTCGTTTTTCTTTTTTTTGTATCCTTTCTTTTATTTTTGCTAATGCGGATATTCTGAGCACTTTTATGGTGAGGTACTTTGCGTCCAACTGACCTCTGTTGTCTCATCTCTAATCTCTGGTCCTGTTCGCTCTTTACTTTCTCTATCTTGACAATTCCTTCTCCTTTGATTGTTTCTTCTTTTCCAATTTACTTAAAATTAATCGGAAAGCCTCTAAAAGTAGATTAATTAAATTGAACATACGAAAGACTTGTCTGTCTGACTCACTTCACTCGTCCCGTAACCCACAGGTAGTTGGGGCACCTTGAAAGATGTGTCTAGGGCATTTTACAACATCCCCTTTCAGGTAGAGAGTCAATGCTCATGTCAGGGTTCAGAAGAAAGCTGTATAGTTGCCTCGGGGCTTTTGGCCCTCATCGGTAGCACGTATCTCCAACCACACCGGGGATCGAACTCGCTACCCACTGCGCCACGATGCCATCTGTCTGACTAATCACGATATGTAGAGAATTAAAATTTTCCAACTGCTGTCGGAGCCACGTAGCATCTGGTTATTTATAAGAAAGCCTTGAACATTCCCAACAAACACGTTTAGGTCTTCGGCATTTTTGTGTCAAAACTGATGTGGATTGTAAATAAACAGACATTCCTCGCAAGAAACTGGCAATAATAATCTTTATTCGTTTCTGCCCCTTTTTTCCTTCTTATCAGTTCTAGAAATTACTTCCAAGAAACTTTTTAAAACAACTGATTTACGAGGCACGGATTTAGAACAAGTTACCAAAATATCCTGGGTAAAGCAATAATATTTTTAAAGGCTCTGACAGGATCCGAACTGACCACGCCCTTTTTCATAACTCATTATCATTTCATTTTTTTTAATGAATGCATTGGGCATCAGATTTTTATAAACCTGATTAATTAACTACTCGCCAGATACGTCTGTGAATTCTTGGCTCGATGTTATCTTGTAAATGCCATGAGGGTTTCCAGTTATTATCTCCAAAGCATCTTAAAATACTGGAAAGAGTTTGGCATAGACCATATAATGTTTCCATTTTGGTTTTATGCACACACACGTATATGTGTGTATATAATTTATTATAATAGAGTTTATAGTTACAAAATGGCTGAATGTTCAGCACGACTCGATGTCAAAAAACATAAATAACAGAACTGTAAATGAATAAAATTAATTGCCGGTTTCTCTATACAGTGTAGTATGGATTGCTTTTATAAATGGTACCATGAGTATTTTTCGCTTCCAGGGGCTAGGATGGCTTCCGTCTCGTCAGAAGCAAATGAAACTGAACTGTAAAGATACCTTTATTATAGCAGTAGATGCGCTCGTACTAATTTCGTCTTTCCCATTTCTGTTTTTATTAAGTCTTTTATATTTCAATGCATATTTAAAACGGATATACACTTACCAAACAGAAACGAGTTTTTATATTTTCCATCGTCTCTTCCTCCCCACTTAGGAGATAAACGTCACTATTTACGACAATGCGAAAAGGCAAAAGGATTTTAAATGAAGAAAAATCAGAGTGTAGCTTTTGTTCTTTATGACTGGAACTTTATCCATGCCACAACAACAAAAAAGAGTTAATTATTAACGTTTTTTTTTTAAAAAAAAACACAACTGCAAAGCAAGGCGGAACGAGGTTAGCTAGAACCGTTTTACGACAGCAATAACTCAGTTTCGCTAAGTACAGTACTATCACAGATGACCTCGTGAGCCCTATTTTTTAAATAAGAAGTGTCACTATTTCCTAATTGTAAATGTATACGTTGGTTTCTAATTACGGTTCTTCCTTCCCTCCCCCGGTGTGAGTGGAAGAGAGGGAGAAGGGTGGGGGAGACGCGGAACGGCTGTCGGTCGGTCGATCAGCAATCAGCAGGTGCGCGAACAGCTGGCCCAGGCCCCTTTTTGGCGTTTACACACGTGCGCCGGTCACGCGCGGAACGCGTCGGACGAGATTCTTCTCGTCGGTGCCGTTTCTAACAGGGGGCAAAAAAGGGGTTAGCAGCAGATGATCTGTGTTTTCATTTCTCCGCCGTCGAAACCTTAGACACTTATTTTTGCAATTACCGATCTACGTGATCTTCTTAAAATATTCTAGCATCGGCAAACAAAATTGTGTTCCCCGCTGATAGATATCCCCGCCGACAGAGGTCACTTCCTCTGGAGGGGTCGGACATTATTTGTTGCCTGTTTCCTTTGATTTAACGAAGCCCATCTTGTTCACGGAACTCTCCATTTCTTAAGTTTTAGGGTTATTTTTAAAAAAAAAAAAAAAATAATTAGGACATTTCACGAAAAGGTTAGGAAGGAAGTTTAGACTTTAATACGAAAACTCTGTGGAATAATCATTTCTCCCTGATGCGTTCAGTACGCATATAAAATACGATCCGGGGATCATTATAGCGGCCTCTCTCTATTGCGACAGAATGCGCGAGATGACTGATTAAAAAAAGGGGGGATAATCAACGCCTTTTAAATAAAGTACGACGAGATCTGAACAGTTGTAGAGAAAATATACACTACGATCTAACCATTTCACTGTTTCTATTTTTTACATTATTCTCTACCACCCACCTAAGGATTTCGAGTCAGATTAGGGCAAGTTAGGGCTACGGTAAGATACGCAGATATTTTCTTACTGGTTGCATCAACAGATTGTTTATACGTAATTCCAAAACAGTGCACAACCAGGTGTGCGGCGTAATACAAGGTTATTTAAACGTTGGGGGGAAAGAAAAGGGAAAGTAATTGCCCATCTGACGAGGGACATACGATTTCCTGAAATGTTCAGCTAAAGAAAGTCTCTATTTATCGAAAGTATCAAATATTCATTTTGCAAAAGTTTCTTCTCTGTCCAGTCAAACTCAGTTTAAATGTTCCGGCAGATCGCGGCCTCTGTAGGATAGAGGGAGAGCTAAGGAGAATCAGGACGGACAGCAGCAGCCTACGGCGGTGTTTGTGTGTCTTTCTGCTTGTAGCGATCACAAATACGTTTCTAAAACTCGTTCTGCTACTGTAAACAGAGCCGTGCAAAGAAGAGAAGAATTTGAGAAAGAAATTCTCCAGATCCCTTCCGCATATCCATGTGGCTCGTCCGACTTTCTGTTCAAGATTTTCTCGCCTGTTGTGCTGGCAGCCTGAAATTCCATCTCGGCCAGATGACGATTCGTTCGGTCTCTTTGAGGGAGCTGCTGGAAGAACGAGCGGTTAGAAAGGAATTAGCTCAGCATCCATACCCGCTCGTTTCGAAAACTCGCTTAGCGACTTTTGCTTTTAAGGAGTCGAACAGACTTCCTCCGGATTAAACCTATCAATCAAAATTATTGAAATATTAGTTGTTGTTTTCGTTTTCCCACAGCTAAAAGTAAGAGTAGATGGGAAAAGCTTCTTCCTATTCGTGTACTCTTCAGCGAACGTTGTCCCTGAGTGAGGTCCCTCTTCAACTACATCTTTGTTTTACCATTTATAATCTACGCCAGCGCTTTGGTCCGCTGCTGGCGAGTGAGGTCGCTCGCTTGCGTAATTGCAGATACAAACACCACACCCCCATGCAAACTGACATCACAGCGGGTTTCTCCTCGCGAGTAAACTCTCGACAATGACGTCACAAGTAGCTTCACAACTGTCACTATTTCATCAACAGGTGAGCAGTTCAGATACCGCGTGTGAAAGCTGCGCAATGTTCTCATATAAAGAGAATGGTTTAATGTAGTTCCCCAGATTTCCCGGGCTCTCTTTCTTGATGGGGACTGGCGTCCGTTTTTCCCCCTTTTTATGGTAATTCCGTGTATCTTGACGAACAGCTCTTCGCCGTTTGGTTAATGAGCGGAGCCCGGATGCCCAAAACGAGTTCCCTGGCTTGGTATGGTTAAAGAACCATTCAGGTCGAGCCAGGCGGGACCTCACAATAAAACTATCCTCGCCGTACCTAACTAGTCTTAAATACCCTGTTATTTGTGTTTTTTTCCCCTCAGGTGGGATAGCCAAACAAAAAGATTAATGACTTCTCAGATTCAGAATGTTGTCGTCACCATTAACATTTGTTTATTACTTTTTTTGGTAGGTATGCGTTTCCACTTGCTTGACATCAAATCTTTTGATGTGCCAGCCTAGAAATTATTCTTCAATCTGATGTCCTCCTACCCCCAGAGAAAATGATTTGAACCATAAACAAGGTTTCGAAATGTTGCGCCACTTAAAAATTGTCTCAAAACCATCTGCGCATGCTCACACAGAATTTATTATCACACCCCATAATGTTTAAATAAATCTACATATTACCCAAAAAGTTTTCTTTTCTTAGTCTAAGATCTTAGTATGCGCATTCTATCCGAAGTTGTCTGTGTGCGAGGCTGACCAGCATCTCAGTTACCTGGTTCCCACCAATAAAAGTTTGTTTACTTTACTCAGGGACGATTTAACCAAGGAATGTTTTGTTGGTTCCAGACTAAAAACTCCATCTTTCCCGTTGCTGGAATTCTTCTGAATAAAACGGCAGAAGGAGTTTAATAAATTGAGATGAGCTTGGCGCCAAATGACTTTCGATTCAGACTGGACGTTTGGTCTTAATCACCAGGATCAGATCTGCTACGGTGGATCATTTTTAGAGAGAGAGAGAGAGAGAGAGAGAGAGAGAGAGAGAGAGAGAGAGAGAGAGAGAGAGATGACGTCAGTGCAGACAGAGGTGACGTCAGTACAGAGAGAGATGACGTCAGTACAGAGAAAGAGAGATGACGTCAGTGCAGAGAGAGAGACTGTACTACGGTGGTATTAAGCCAAATGTCCTTTTATGAATGGCTGCGTGTAGCTGCCCCCCTGATTCTCACACAGACACGTCCTCCATGAACACCCAGTCTGCTGCCTTTCTATCTATTTTTTATGGAGGTACGTCGGGTAGCTGATGAGTAAGAAGACCCCTGAACCATCTTGTGTTCTAAGGGTCAACATAGTAAATCCCTAACCTCCACCTTACTGTAGAAGTCTCAGATCGATCGATTCCTGGATAGTGCGATTATACAACAAAAGCAATTCACTCCTTTTATTGTAGAAAATTAAATTAAAAAAAAAAAAAACACTCCCATTTTGTAAACGAGCTACAACGGCGAAGTCCTATTTATTTCCAAACCCCAACCTATTCGTTTTAGACATTTTTCTGGCAAGAAAAGGGAAAAGGAAACAAATGAGGAAGCCTCGGTTTGGTCGCAGCGTGAACAGTCACCGGTCGCTGTGCGCTGTCGAGGCCCGCTTTCATTAGAACAGATCCCGTAACCACCTCTCGCCTGCGAGATGGGATTTCTTTTATGATTCCATAAGAAAAACAATTATGACTGACTTGTCTCCACCGACAGTTCCAGGTGACCTGGTGCGAATCTACTCTTTGTTAAGAAAATCTCCCCGACTGCGCGCACCTGCCCAATCATTCTCTCTTTATTTTCATCTGGTTACATACTGGAGCCCCGACGGGAATCCCTGTCTTTTATACACGTTGCGGGTAGGATCCGCCCCCCATCTCGCCCCTCTGTTTCTCAAGTGATCTATGGCGGCAGATCGCGCGGATCGGGGTTCAACTCCCAGTGTTTCCGGAAGTCACACGCCGCTCAGCTCATCTCGGGTGAATCCACTCTTAGGGCGCTTAGATCGGAATAATTCCAGACCCTTCTACTTCTTCCCAGCGGCAGGCAAGATGGGAGGGGTGGGTGTTAGTCTGAGACGGGCAAAAACATTTCTTCCCTAACCAGGCCTGTTGATCCGGGTACTGATGTCGGCCTTCAGGGACGAGATCCAGATCCGATGAGGGAGATAATGAAAAAAAAAAAATAATAAAACGGGAAAAGAGTCTTTGGGGAAAGCCGGCTTTTTACTGCAATACTATGGCAAGCGGTCGCGATTTCCGCCTGAGCATGCGCAGCTTCCTTTACGACAATTTTAGAGCGGCGAACTGATAAACGTTGTGAAACAATGTTTACGGTTCAAACCAAGTATGGCTTTCGTGGTTCGGCACATCGCCGCCTCCGTGCTGCATCGAACGGCGCCACGTGAGCCGGTCGGGCTGAGGAACACCGCTAGGGGGCTCTCCGAAGTAAGAGTATCTCGATCGGTGCACTTCCTAAAGCGTACAGTTTAGTAAAAGATAAAAACTGGCTTAAACATGAATCCCTTATCATGATTATTATTATTAATGATTATTATTAGTTAAGTTTGGTGAATAAGCGGCAAGAATCCATATATACGACGGCCTAAAATAAAAAGTGGCGTCTATTCTGTGTGTTTTCGTAGAGCACAGAACTTTCCGCTCACGTCTCAAGGAAGTTCTCCCCTTCAGCCAATAGCGCGCGAGTATCACTCGGATCAGAGCTCGTTGCGACGGCTGAGTGTCGGAAATAAAGAAGGGGAGACAGCACCTGTCCGGCGCTCTCTTTATTTTCCCCATTTATCGTGGGTCCTCAACGTTCTTCGGATGGTCCGTCGTCTTCGGCTTCAAAGAGGAAGGGAGTTGTACTGACAATAAAAGATAAGTCAAAGCTGGGCCTAATCTAGGCTACTTGAACGTCAGCTATCCGCGTGCTCCTAAGAACCGACGGATATGTGCAGATAATAGAGAGTCACCTGTATGGCTGATGTTGTCTATTGACACAAAAGCTCCAATTTATTCATCTCTTTGTTTGAGGAATTAATTATTTAACGAGATTTTTTCTAAATTATACAAATGGAGACAATTTCGAAATCAGTACCACCAGTTATTGTCAAAATTAAACCCTTTGCTAACTCAAATTGGTACAAGATGCTCCGGCTAGCAAACTGTTAAAATCGGAGTGCCAATCCCAGATAAGGTTTAATATAAACACTCTGCACACTGAAAATCAGCAATAAAAAGGCTAAATGGAAGCTAAGCCAGCAGGTGAAATGAAAGTTAAGCCGAAGGAAGGACCCACAAGCGAATGAAAGAACAACCCTTGGGTGCTTAGGAAGGATTAGTTTCGGATCGAACGATCTGATTGTGTTGGTGTTTGGTCGAACAGAACGCGAGTTTTCTCTGATTAGCCCTCTGGCTCGAGCGGGAGAGATTTCACTATTGTTATCATTAGTAACCATGTTTTATTGAAGGCAGTTTTTCGAATAACAGCCGTATTCCGTTAAATAATCAACAAAGGGATTTCTGGTTTAAAAATGAATAACCATTAATAATGCAAATTAATGTTTCACCAGAAGCATGAAAAGAAAAAAAAACGAGAGAGAGAGAGATGGAGGGAGAGAGAGAGAGATGGAGAGAGAGAGAGAGAGAGAGAGAGAGAGAGAGGAGAGAGAGAGAGATGGAGGGAGAGAGAGAGAGATGGAGGGAGAGATGGAGATGTGAGAGAAGAGAGAGATGGAGGGAGAGAGAGAGAGATGGAGAGAGAGAGAGAGAGATGGAGGGAGAGATGGAGAGAGAGAGAGAGAGGAGAGAGAGAGCTGGAGGGCGAGAGAGGAGAGATGGAGAGAGAGAGAGAAGAGAGAGAGATGGAGGAGAGAGAGAGATGGAGGGAGAGAGAGAGAGAGAGAGGAGAGAGAGAGAGAGAGAGATGGAGGGAGAGAGAGAGATGGAGAGAGAGAGAGAGGAGAGAGAGATGGAGGGGGAGAGAGAGAGAGAGAGAGGAGAGATGGAGATGTGAGAGAGAGAGAGAGAGATGGAGAGAGAGAGGAGAGATGGAGAGAGAGAGAGAGATGGAGGGAGAGATGGAGAGAGAGAGAGATGGAGGGAGAGAGAGAGAGAGGAGAGAGAGAGAGAGATGAGAGAGAGAGAGAGATGGAGAGAGAGAGAGATGGAGAGAGAGAGGAGAGAGAGAGATGGAGGGAGAGAGAGAGAGAGAGAGAGGAGAGAGAGATGGAGGGAGAGATGGAGAGAGAGAGATGGAGGGAGAGAGAGAGAGAGAGAGGAGAGAGAGGAGAGATGGAGGGAGAGATGGAGGGAGAGAGAGAGAGAGAGAGAGACGAAGCAATATGGCTAATGTTAGCGTCGGCCATTTTGAAATCTGGGCCATTGTGTGATGGTTTATGATTAAATAAGGCCACCTCCCGCTGCGAGACAGATGTTCACGCGACTGCTGCGAGATACATAGAATAGCTTTGTCGATGTAAGCGGACTTACAATGATGACATTTAATGTAATAAACGGCGTGTGATCTGTCGGGAGCAATGGTTGATTAAAAAAAAAAAGGGTTGGGGGGGGAGAGACGACCGACGGTAGAGATTGATTTAGTGTATAGAATTTTGCTGGAAGAGACCGAGTAAGGATCCAGCGTAAGGAGACAGACAGAAGCATACATAAGAAAGATCTGCATATACATAAGATGTTGAGGGAGTAGAGGTGGACAGAGAGTCGAGAGATGGAGAGGAGAGAGAGAGAGAGAGAGAGAGAGAGAGAGAGAGAGAGAGAGAGAGAGAGAGGAGAGATGGAGAGGGGTTCAGACTGACTGGGAGGAATTATAATAAATAGAATACACCACCAGCAAACTAAAAGAAAAAGAACAATTTGTAGACCCAATTGTTCGGAAGGGGTTGTATTAAATATTACAACAAAAAAAAAAGTTAAAAATCGTTTCCTGCATTTATAAATTACGCTCATAATTATTGATGTTTACCAGTAGCTTTTCCTACTATTGCTTGATTTTTCAATAGTAGACTCTTTTATTGCTAACAACTTTCTCTGGTAACTTCCTCTTAATTTCATTGCCATCGTTTATCACCAAACATTTCTACACTAAACCTTCTGTGGGAAGAATTTCCTATATAGAGGCGTTTTTGTCACAAAATCTCAGCTAATGCAGAATTTTTTATTCCGCAACAAATTCCATTACAAAGAGAAGATTTCACAGCAGCAAGGAGCTAAATATACCGCTGAGAAGTCTTTTAAGGTAGCCACCATTTGATTAGCAACCTTTATAAAACATCTACTATGGCAGATATACATAATACAGACACCAGCTTCGTCAAAAACTTTGAAAACAGATTCAGCAAAATCTTCTATTAGAAACATCCAGCTGAAATATCTTTTGAAATTTTCCAGTTTAAGCAAAAAGAATGTTGCAAACTTCTTATATTGTAAACATCTAGCGTTAATAAAACATTCTATTACCAACACTTGACTCCTCCATTACAAACATTCAGCTTCAACAAAATCGTCTACTACCAAAATTCAGGATTAACAAAATCGTACGTCCATTACCAACATTCGGATTTAATAATATTCTATATTACAAACACCCAGCTCTAACAGAATCGTCTATTACCAACATTCGGGTTTAATAATATCCTCTATTACAAACACCCAGCTCTACCAGAATCGTCTATTACCAACATTCGGGTTTAATAATATCCTATATTACAAACACCCAGCTCTAACAGAATCGTCCACTACCAACATTCGGGTTTAATAATATCCTCTATTACAAACACCCAGCTCTAACAGAATCGTCTATTACCAACATTCGGGTTTAATAATATCCTATATTACAAACACCCAGCTCTAACAGAATCGTCTATTACCAACATTCGGGTTTAATAATATCCTCTATTACAAACACCCAGCTCTACCAGAATCGTCCACTACCAACATTCGGGTTTAATAATATCCTCTATTACAAACACCCAGCTCTAACAGAATCGTCCACTACCAACATTCGAGTTTAATAATATCCTCTATTACAAACACCCAGCTCTAACAGAATCGTCTATTACCAACATTCGGGTTTAATAATATCCTCTATTACAAACACCCAGCTCTAACAGAATCGTCCACTACCAACATTCGGGTTTAATAATATCCTATATTACAAACACCGAGCTTTATCGCGTCTCAGTGATGTACCACAGAAGTTGTCCCACTACGAAACCATTGGACAAGTTAGTTTTAAAAAATAAGAGGCAGACTGCGATAACATTGCATATCACAAAAACACGGATTATTTTAACTCTTTCTAAACATTTCATCGCAAGAAGCGGTTGACAACCTATTTGTAACAAATGCTATCAAGAACAGTTGTTTTCTAGTTACTGAAGTTCCTACAACGAGCACCAGTATATATACTGCAACAAATTCCACTGCTATCGCCAATAATTTTCAACTTCCGAATACAGAAACTTGGACGCCAGATATTTTTCTCTTTTTTTTCACTGAGGGCGAATGACCAGTGCGTGTTGATTATTTCATTGTTTCCCCGTGGATTTCTGTTCCCGAAAACAGCGTTAAAGCGACAACATTCGTGTATTCAGTTCACGGGTGATTTTACTACCTGTCAGACTTCTCACTGTCAGAGACACGGGTAGACAGTGACAGAGTCGCCTCCTCCCTCTTTGTCCCGCCCGTCTACTTTAGGATGAAGTGTGACAAAGCCAGTGTCCCTTTAACCTCTGTCAGATCCGTCATCTTTTTTTCTCTGTGTGTTGGTCTCTTCCCGGCCTGGAAAGATGTCAGCATATTATGAACATAGGCTGGTAAATAGGGGTGTCTGTTACACCCCGGCTGACAGACGTGGTGATCAGCCTCGTATCCAGTCATGGAAGAAGTCACATGGCCGGGGTAAATGAAGGGTGTTGACGGTTAAGGGTTATTCTTCTGCAGCGCCTACAGTTGGTGACATGTATTATGGTGGGTGAGATAAAAAAAAGAGATTAGTAGAATAAAACAGAACAAAAAGTAAACTAAGAGATTAAATTTCAAACAGACAGATATCTAAATTACGCCGTGGTCTTTCCATTAAATCAGTTGTTTGTTTGTTTGTTTTTTTTTAAAAAAAAATCACTTTATCCAAGAAAAAGTGTTTTTAATTAAACGAATCTCCCGATAGTTTTTGTCTATCATGATATTGGCCGTTCAAGAGTCGCCAAGAGACAGCCTGAGATTTCCTGACCTTTCTCCTGGATCTGTGGCCAATATTATCGAAAGATTCATCAAAGCGAAGTGCCAGTGCTACAGATAAGCGACCCAAAAGCTTTCAACCGTGACATCACACGAACGGCCGGTACCCCTCATCACGTCCGTGACTGCCCGTGCAACAGGAATTGGGCAAAAACTGATCCAACGTCGTATATCCTGGTTTGGCTACGGAGGTGTGCAATCTTTGTAGAACACTTTGGTAGGTCTGGTCAGCCGACACGTCTGGCGTGATCCTTCAAGATTTTGGCGGTGAGTAACCGTTTCCGATGAGTTCAGGTTTCCAGAAATTCACGCCAGGAGAAGATCGACAACTCCAGTGTCTTCAGGCAGCAGTCGAGCACGGAGAGGCGGACGGTGTCAAGATGTAGGACCGCGATAGAAAAGCAACCCGAGCCTCGACCGAGTTCTGTCAGGTACGTCGCCGTTTCAAAGGAGGGGCATTCCATACCATTGTAGTAACGAAGACTCGCGTTCTTCAGAAGAATGGCACCCGCTGCCACATCCACTACTGAGTCTAGGGTAAGGATCGAGGTGCCCAACTTCTCCCGGTGCCCTAAAGCCCTAAGACGAAGTGAAGTCCCCCCCCCAACCCGTGAAATCGTCTAGATTTTTAGCTGGGGAAAGAAAACCCGTCCACATACTGTCAATAGGAATTGTTTAAGGATCACTCCAAGTACTCGTTCGCAAGCCAAGAGGGAAGCGCATCATCATCATCATCATCATCACGACGATGCGCGGGGGTGGTCCCAAGACGTTTATTACAGCAGACAAAGAGAAAAAGCAGTCGTCCACACCCCAGAAGTACGGCGACGCAGAAGCCTGGGAAATCCACGGACAGGTGAAGAACACTAAATGACAGTACTTTAGATTTTCGCTTTCAAACTCTTTTTAAAAAAACAAACAAACGGATTTTATAAACCTAAAGACCGAGCCATAATCAGACCGACGTTTATCGATTGTTGTGTCATTCGTTTTGTGTTTGCTGTTAATTCATATTAAAAACTGTTTAGAAAACCTTTCTCTTTGATTCGCCAAATGAGCTGCCAAGCTCTGTGACTTTACTCGCAGCATGGAAGCTGATTGTGAACGTATAAAAATAACGACGCGAGGCTACTGATGTTACAGGCAATAACCCCTTTAACAGCTCCTTTTTAAACTCAGTTATGATAAAGTAACATAATACTTAGATCCACTAAAGTGAGACAGCATATGTCCATATTATCCCGATGGTCGGTATTAGACCCGAGATTCCGCTCCGTGTTCAAACCGTTTTTCTCCGGTAATTAAGCAAGCTGCAGGTGCTTGTCTATCTGTAAAGCTAAGGAAATCCACGTGATCGAACTGTGTCGCTTTCGATCGCTATTAACGCAAGGTACGTCGCTACTATTACCCGCACGTGCCAGAAAGACCAAGAAGTGGTCATTTTTACCCGACGCCGGATCTTTAGGACTTCATGTTTTACATGGAGCCATCCGCGGCGCGGCCAAAATACTTCCCCCTTTAACATGTTTGGAGAAGAGTCAGGCCAAACTTTATTCTCCTTCTCTTATCGTGCTTCGGTCTTTGACTTTGCTTTCGTGCCCACTCCGCTAACGTGTCTTATAAGCGCCATCTCGGCGCTTAGCTCCCTTCCTTCATTCTTGTCAATAAATATTCAATCCTTTGTTAAACTTGCCAGATTATTACGGGTTTCTCCCGTCGATAACCGCACCGACCGGGACGGGCAGGGATTAACCGGGGCCCCACGTGAGCCCGAGCGGTTCCAGAGAATGGGATGTGTAAGTATCAGGCCGGTAATTCTTTAATTTTCCACGCGCGCCCTCTGCAAACTGCGAGATCTCCCCAATAATTGGCATTGTTTCCCCCAGGAACCAGTTTCTCGTCGCGGTAAGAACAGGGGATAGGGGAGGTATCGGACGCGCGGAGAAATGCGATGGGAGACGTCGTGTTACCCTGCTTGCCCTGGGAAAACAACGCGATGGTCGCCCGCCGACTTCCGACCGTCCGCCCGTACATCCGCTTGTCGACAAAATGAATAACGGCAGGCCCCTCTTGTTTTGGCAGTTTAATCATGCAAAGGTTGCCTGCCTACCGGTTTTCTGAATGACGATATAGTGTATATATAAGCCCAAAAGAAATGCTATAAAAAAGCAACTACCGCCACCTGAGTAATTGTCACGTGACTCCAGACCTGAAGCGCCATTAATTTCGAAGGAATCTTAGTAAATCACAACTCCAGACAGTTCTCCAACGTTATGGCCGCGACGGTGTAACTCTCTAAACATAAAAGAACAGAAAAAAGGTCGTGTGTTTGTCATCGCGCTTGGGATCAGCGCCGCATGGCGTCTCACATTTGTACAAAGTTGTTGACCAATCGAAATTTCTGAAAGTGCTGACGTTCGGTTCGCCACTTTCACTTCGAATATGGGTTCATCTTCGACTTGGATGAGTATGAGTACTGTTGATGACTTCCCCGCATTCGACAACTTGCCATCAGTGCTTTCCGGGGCGAAAGGAAACGATAAATCGTAGTGGCGAGAGGGCATTGGAAATGTGGAGTTTGGCTTTAAATGTCCCTTTATGGATTTTATTTCGCAGTCGGATGTTGCATAAGGCCCTTCAGATACAAAAACGCTTCTAACAGATTATTTCAATGTTTTATAGTTTTATAGGGCGTACAATCTGTAATAATTCCTCCTTTGACGCTGTGCGTCTGGACTCCCGCCCAGCCGAGCTGTCAGAGGGCGCTCCGGCTGGATAGCGTGGGCGACCAATCAGTAGCGGAGGAGACGGCGCTAGACAATGGCGGCACCCTTCCTAAACTTCAGAGATGCCATCCGGGGTGTTACGACCATTTAATGAGAGATGGCCTGGCCGCTGGGAATAAATACCCGCCTGGATGTTCCACCCGAGCGATCACGCGGAAAGTGACGCCTAGATGGGCGGTCGGCGCGCAAGGGAGGAGGATAGTGGGGTGGGAAGAGGAAGAAGGCGCCCTTGCTGGCTGGCAGTAACGGGTTATTTCACGGCGCTTTATTCTCGTTCTGTCTCTTTACTTATCTGCGCGGCCAGTCCTCAGCGCGTGCAATAATTTCTGACCCCCCTCCCACCCAGAGTCGGGGGCTCTCGCTTACCCGCTCCTGGCCCCGTTTGTTTTCTCCTTCGCGTGGCCAACAAGTAGCCCTCCTCCCTTGCCCTCGTCTTACTTAGCTGTCTGTCGGTTTCGTCCCGACCGCGGTTTTTTTTTCGCTTTTCGTTCTCACTTTCATCACGTCACGACGGATGCTGAGGCGCATCTTCATCCTTCGCCTCTTATCGGCGTTACCGCAGCCGCCGTCCATCCATCCACCGGCAAGAGCATGTGGAGAACCAGGTGAGGGCGGAGACTACAGAGAAGGGTTCTGGCCAGTCACCTCGACTGCCTCAGACTCGTTCTTACTTGGCGCCTTCTCCTTCTGTCTGTAACATTTATTTCTCATACCGATCGCCAGGTGTCATTGTACTTTTACCCGTGTACCCCCCTCCTCCTCCGTTTCCCCTCTCTCTCTTCGCTGTTCCCTTAAATCAGATTAGCCCCCTAGCAACCACGTGCAAGTAATTAGAAAGCTGAAAGAAAGGTCTAACGGCCAGCAAATATCCCATCGCCACCTTTGCTGGCCGTTTCTAGAGCAAATCCCCCCTTAATCTTAATAAACCACGACAAATTGATATATATCCGTATTGTGTCCAGATGCAGACCAGTTTCCCCCGCTCCGCAAATTATATTTCTCCTTTTTGATGTCGACTCGAGTGTAAATCAAATTTTCAATGGAAATGACACATTTTACGCACGTGAGGGGTTTGCGGAGAGGCTGCGAATTCCCGGCGTCGGTGAGTGAGGGAGAGAAATCAGGGGAGGAAGAAGAGATGGCCACGAATTTTAGAATGGCGCTGTATCTGTTGCTCCTGCGCGGATCTCTTCAATCATTCCTGGGCAGCGAGAGAGGGCCGGGGGAGCCCTAAAAATACCCATTATCCGCTATTCGCGTTTGTTTACCCAGAGAGTATCGCGCGATGTCCGGTTAGGGGAGAGTCACGTTTCAAACATCGCCTTCCGGTTGCGAACCATAAAGAAAGGAAAACAACAAAAAAAAACCTGTCAGCTTCAACGAGAACAGCGCAGTGGTCGCTCTCGAAGCCGGAGACAAACGGGTCCTTGGTTGTCTAACTCTGTCCCCTCCTCCCGCCGGAGGAGGGTGGGGGTTGGGCAGTGTTGGTGTTTTTAAAAAAGAAGAAAAAAATAGATAAGAAAACACCGGCGAGGACCCAAGTTAATGGAAGAGTATTTAAAAAAGGGAACTCTGATGTGGCCCGCCGAGACTGCGCCGACTTATAAAGGGACCACTTGAGGCTGGTGCTGACAACTCGGTATGGGTGCTCAATAAGGCTTACACACAATTACGGCTAACCCGAGGATAAAATCAGTTAATCCGTGCATACTGCGCACCAGCGTCGAACTTCTGACCGGTCCTCGATTTTCGTGGGTCACTCGAGAGACCGGCCTGACATTCGACAGAACCTCGCCTGGGGCAGCGATGATGACCGGTTTTCCCATTCGAATCAGGCAGTTTCCCGATTAAACGATGCGCGGACCGAGCGATCTTAAGGGGAAATCGCTGCAGAATAGCTACGAGCGAGTCAGTCAATAAGAGAATTCGCCGGACAGTTAAACCGTTACCGGGTGGAGCAGGTTCGACTCTTGGCCACGCACCTGTCGGACAACCGACGGCGAGGGTACAACTGCACAGCACATCCAAAGAAGGGGTTCCCGTCCGCGGGCCCCTTATAGCCGGACACTGCGCTTAGCCGCGTAAGCGAGAAGATAGAGTTAGTTGCTCGCCAGGGGCCTATTTGTCGGAACCACTTTTTCATTTAGGGGACCGTTTCTTGCAACTTCACTGGCCGCAGGAATATATTCGTCTCTCTCCACGAACTTGAGGATTGTCGCTTTTTTAAATGCTAAAGATGGATGGCGTTTGGATTCGTGTAGAGTTCGACTGGTCTATTCTTAAACCGGTTCGGCATATAGTGAAGGCGAACCGGAAGTCCGCTCCTCTCCCTTCTCGTATGGTCTGCGGAGATGAGTTTGATGGCAGCGGTTTGGAACTGTCACTCGGGGAATGCCGCCGTGTATTTTTCGTGTTTTAAATGCTTCGTGGCCTTTTCTTTGAGAGTCGCCAAGCGGTGGAGAGGGTTTCAGTCACGAAGAGAACAAACCTGTGTGATTTCCGGTGTGAAATGGAGAGAAGCCCCGACTGACTACAATTCCGGGTTCCACCCTTTAGTTGAAGAGTTAACCACCGGTCAGCTGATTCCTGTTTGTTTTTGTTATTATCTGATACATCTATTTACATGGGTTTTTGACTCTGAAGAAGATTCGTTATTTGAAGCAGCACTGATACAATAAGCCCGTCCCCGCTATCAACGGAAGATATTTCTTGACCTAACGAATGTGGCTCCATCTGCTGCGATATTTTTGATCTCGATATAGGGAAGACTGCAAAACAGTTTCAAGTTTAACTTAAGGATTAGATTAAAAGATATGATTTCTTTTAATCGGTTTAAAGGCTTATATCCAAGGAAATTATAGATCAGTTTTTTTGTTTGCCTTAATTGAAAATCTTAAATCCTGCCTAATTATTTTATTGAATTTTTCTGTATTTGTGCAGTTGCTTATTCTCTTATTGTCATATTAATTATGAACATAAAAAAATACGTGAGGTTTAAAGAAGAGATTATAAACTGAAAACCACCAGGATTCTTCCCTTGTCTCGAGATAGAGAATAAATAAAAGACAATAGAAGACATTGTTTCGTATTAATACAATAGCAGGTGTGTGTGCTTGTTTTATTTCGTTATCTGACGACGACCTTCGTGGCATCAACGTTTAAAAAAAAACCTTGTAAAATTATTTGAAAACGTGTTATTATTATTGGGGGGTATGGTATAAATTGATTGATATTCTGCACATAAGTGCTAGCTGATTAAGTTGCCCGAAAGAGATCTGATCGATTTTATGCTCGCCCTCTTGTCGCAGAACACCAAGGAATTGTCACAGCAGCAGTTGGCATCCAGAAAGTAGTCGGTTCTGCGTGGGAATTTGGCTGCGCTCTTTTTGTCGCTCGTATAAAAGGAATAAAGAAAAGGAATAAAAGGGGGGAATAAAGAAAAGGAATAAAGCAGGTTGCTGTCTTTTTCCTTCCATTGCTTTGCCGTGGGTAGTACGGTCCGGTGAATGATAGCTTTATTCCATCGGCTTATGGCATATTTATACGTCAGGGAATAAAAAAAGAAAACGGTCAAGTTTTTCTGCTGAAGATGGGTCAGGTAGCAGCCATAGAATAGACGTTGAGATTCCGCCCACCACCCAAAGGATTTCGATTTGTTTGCTTGTGAAACATTCTCATAAAACTATTGTAGCGTTGTTTCTTGTCTAGTGGCCTCGTCAACGCGAGAAAAAAACCTAACTCTTTTAAATGCACGTGCAATCGAGAGATAAAGAAAAATTGCTTCGCAGGTTGAAGTAGGTAGTAAAGCGGAAGTTAATCCCGGGATGTCGGTATTGCAGAGAAACACAGACAAAAAAGGGCAAGGGCTAAAAAGGAGGAGAGGTATGCATCTAGAAGTAGTAGGGAGCTACACGGACACAAGAAGAGACAGGCGCCTATACTGCTCTTAGCCAGGCCTCGGCGATTTTGGTTCTTAACCCTTTCTCGCCCGAGAACTCGGCTGTAAAAGAAACCCCGGTTCATCTCAGTAGACCGCACTTCTATGTAGCTCTTCTCCAATTTTTTTTTTTTTTTTCCTTCTCAGTTTCCTGATTTTTGCGATGAACTTAATTTCCGGCAATAATTCTTATTAAGCGGAGGGCGAGAATGGGTGAGGATCCAGATTCCATTCCCGTTGGGGAGCGACTGGATTTGGAGAATCTTCCCAGCATAGTTTCTTCTTCGCTCTTTTGAACCAGTCGGTCGGCGTGACCTTCCCACAGCCGAGCAGACGCCGTCTAGCGGGAGTTACCATTTCTCGCTAAAGACGGAAGTAACGCACTCCATACGGGCGGGAATGCCAACGCATCTTAGCTGTAACCATGGCACTGCACAAGCTCGTGAAGTATGTCTTGATGATGATCGCGAAAGGTGGTAGGGGGAGGGAGCGCCATCAGCTCGCTGCTGTACCTCGCACCATTCACCTGGGATTCACCGATCCGATCTGATAGATGCCGAAGTCTAAAACATTTGTTGAATGGTGTGATACAGATAAATATGGTGGGAAACTTGAGGCCAAGATGGAGCGGGGCGATCAGCTGATGTATTTCGTTCAGAACGACCCTGATCTGTTTGACAGGAGGCGGGGTAGGTAATGAGCGAGTTCTGGTTCGGGCTTTCGTAAAAACTGTATTTCGTGGGTGGAGTATCACAGTGATGAATAAGAGTGGGAGTAAACGGCGGTCTAATCTGGTCTTCGGGTGAGGAATAATAAAACCAGGTCATTCGGTCGATCAGACAGGTGGCGGTCCGCCGTCTGTAAAGGGTGTGGACCCATTTCGGTTGTTCTTATTTCAGCTACCACCACCGTATTCCTCTGGTGGAACTGTCTAGAAAAGGGGAACGGAGTGGCATCGAAACCCCGAGTACTTTATATATATATATATAAAATCAGCCAGGTCTTTGCTTCAAGTTTGATACCTAAAATAAAAGCAAACGTATTAATGTGGAATTTGTAATAAATAACTGGGCTGTTCTCTCTTTTTTAAATAACAGGTCATTAGTGGGAGTAACGAGAACATTCTTCGTTCGTTGGAGTATAAATAGAAACATGAAAAACAGGAGGAGGAGGAGAGGGGCACGAGCTTTGTTTGCTGTCAGCTGGTAGTGGGCTGATTCTTGTGTTCTTGTGGCTCCTAGTGGGGGCGGACGGGCGGAAGTGAATAGGAGAAAAGGAAAGAAATTTCGGAGCATGGAAGAAAGGAAAAGAAGAACAATCACAGAATCAAAGCCAATGAGAGACAGAGAGAGAGAGAGAGAGAGACATGACGTCAGTACAGAGAGAGATATATGGCATCAGTACAGAGAGATATGACGTCGGTACAAAGAGATATATGACGTCAGTACAGAGAGAGATATATGGCATCAGTACAGAGAGATATGTGACGTCAGTACAGAGAGATATGACGTCGGTACAGAGAGAGATATATGGCATCAGTACAAAGAGATATGTGACGTCAGTACAGAGAGATATGACGTAAGTACAGAGAGAGGTGGAGAGAGAGGGGGTACGGACAGAGGGACGAGGGAAAGACATTCTGAATAAGAAAAGAATTTATTGGTGCAGAAACTTTCAGCTCCTTGTTTGTTTGTTTTATACCCATGCGCACAATCTACATAGCCGAACGTTTAATTTCAGATTCTTGTTTGGTGACTGGCCACAACAACGAGCGACTTTATCCAATGCCGTAGATGACCATTTCTTACCAACGCTAATAATAATTTTTGAGTGGAGATCAGTTCTTGCCTGAGCCGACACCGAACCGGACTTTGTGCTGTTGTTTCTCATTTGATTTTTTGAAACAATGTATTATTATTATTATTATTATTATTATTATTATTATTATTATTATTATTATTATTATTAGTAGTAGTAGTAGTAGTAGTAGTAGTAGTAGTAGTAGTAGTAGTAGTAGTAGTAGTATAAATTTAGATAATTCTGTGCAAGAACAAAAAAATATTGTAAATGTAAAAACATCACAGCGCTTACAAATTGGATGGTAGGAAATTCTTTAAAAATCCAAGCAAATTCTATGTAATTCTATATTCATTTACGAACCATCTATTGCTGACATTCCAGAAATTTACTTTTTTAAAAGTATTTCTACTACTACTACTACTAACAATGACAACAACAACAATAATAATAGTAGTAGTTAGAGTAATTATGTATTTAACTTGTTTCTTTGTTAAAACTGTCTTAACTCGAATTGGAATCCTGCAATGTTTGGGGAAGAAGTTTGGTGACAAGTTTGCACGGAACCAGGATTCCAGGACTGATTGATATCTGATCCGAAGTTAACCCTCCAGTTTTAGCCTGAGTCGCTTAAGTTTCTCCCTATAAGTCTGCCTAATTACCGCGCGAGTTGTCGGTCAACTCCGCTTTCTTCTGCAGATAATTAGAGCAAAAGAAGAAGGGGAGGGGCTTCAGGGATGTTCTAAACTTTTTGTCCAATCGAAATTCCGTTGTTGGGTTTGTTTTCTTTAATTGGTTAGTTGACGCTATATAAATAACGAGGAAGAAAGAGGCTGATCGAGTGAGATCCGTCGTCCGTTTCTCGGACGGTCGCCCCGTGCGAACACTCCGATAACAAAACATCACGAGCCATCAATGCTAAAGACAAGAGACTGGAAATGTAATGATGGCTTCGGGCAATCAATACCTACCGCCCTCTCTTGGGAGCTGAGGGTAATCACGGGCAGAGAAACTCATTGCCGAGTGCGTGATTCTTTGGCACCGTCCATCATGGAAGTCGCATCAGTAGCTAATCTTCTACACGGGCGCACAAATTATAGACGACAAGTAGAAGATGTTTGCTGACTGACCGAATGGCTTCCTTTCATATTAAACATGGCAGCTTAATGTCTTGTTTGTTAACTCGGGTTACCAACTAGAAACAGAGGGTGAGCGGAGGTGAGACTCGTTAAGAAATAATGACAGACAGTCACGTCTCACTGAATGATTCCCCTTTGGTTCAGCCTCGATACTCGAGTTACAGGGTCTAAAGTGCGCGCCGCACTCTCTCATTGGACGGCTTGGCTTTGGAGAGTCGGCCGCTTTTCTAAGCGGAAATTTCATTGGATGATATTCTTACGCGAATACTTCTTGGGAAAGTTCCCGTAAAGTCTCACAAACACATACCCGCTAGAGCTGGTCCGATCAGATAAAATAACCGAACATTTGCTACCAACTGATTTTTAATTGGGTCTAAAAATATATGGACTTACAAATAAATGGTGTTGAAGCCGACTAAATAAATACATAAATAAGTAATAAAACAAACTGATATATCACCAATGTTCCATAAATGAAGTACTGGATATAACATTTTAGCGAATTAAATTTAAAGCCTCTATTAAATGAAAAAGTAAAGACTTTCGTGGCGTCTGTTGCGATTTGCAGTAAACAACATCGTACAAAGACTTTACCAGGCTGATAGAAACGTTAGCTACCGGATAAAGGTCGTTTATTTGTAAAGCCAATAACTGAGACGTGTATAAAGCATGGACCCGTTGAATTTAGTATACTTTTTGTCAATTGACAACATAACGGATGCTCGTCAAGGGGCTATAAAATATCACACGATTAACTAACACTTTATTAAAGTTTCCGGTCTTGAATCTTTTTGGCAAGCTGGCATAGATACATTCACGTGGCCAAATCATTCGCAAATCAATGAAACCAGTAACTGCTTGTTCCTATTTGAAATCGCTTTGAGTTATTTCAAATTATCAGAGTAAGAGAAAATTAGATGCGACACGTTTTGCTGTCCGCACCACCGTCTGAAACAGAGATGTTCGTTCAAGTCAGTTACCCTACATTCTACTGGCTAAAAAAACCAAACAAAAAAAAGGCTTTATTGGAAAGTGTTTGAAACTTTAGCTTGTAAGTGTATTCTTTTTATCTTAGTTTTTCCGCCATAAACTTTTCTTTTTTTGTATTGTGTCTCTTTATATTGCTTATCGAATACCACTAAAACATCGATGGTACGTTGGCTTAGCTGTCAGTTATCGGTTAAACATACAAGTCGATACAGGGGGCAGCGCCGATGATACAGTGATGACTATGCAATCATTATCAAATTTGCAGTCACCATTAATCGTTCGAGTTCTGTCGCAAAATCAGACAGCTTCAGAACCGACTTACCGAGATTCACAGGCTAAAGTTAGCGGGCACGTAGCCAAACAGTATAGTACATTAGGGCGTGGTTTTTAAATTGTGAATAGAAAGTTTAGAGCCGGAGTCTTACTGGCAGACAGGGAGATGTAATGGTAAATCAGGATAACTCAGGGTCCCCAACAAAAGCAGTCTGGAAAACAAATCGCTAAGATGCACTTACGATGAGAATGTGTGGCTTCACGAGTAGTTGCCAGAGGGGGCGCTGTATCTGTTGGAAACAGAAACTGAAATGATCTAATCAATGTCGCCAAAGGGGGGCGCTGTATCTGTTGGAAACAGAAACTGAAATGATCTAATCAATGTCACCAGAGGGGGCGCTGTACGAACCGTCAGACTGAGACAAAACATGACACAGCATCGGCTCTCACACAATGGCCAAATGATAAACACGGGAATAGTTCAAACACACTGCTGAAATGTTTAAATCCGCACATAAGTGGCTTTGAGAATGTTCTGCTGCGACAAAATGTTGAATGACATTCAGTTTTTACAAATCAGCCAAAACTACAGAGTTACCATTAGAATTATTGCAGCGGAAACCGTTCGATTGTACGATTCTCAGTACAAACAAGTGGTTGGTGGCACAAGACGACTGACAGGACGGGAACTGCAAGCGTCAGAACATCAAAGTTATGAATGTACAAAAACAAGGAAATCGTTTTGACTATGGGACCAATGGCCTAGCAGCATTTGGACATGAACCTTGTCAACCACAATATGAATTAGAGAATGTGTGAAAGCGTTTGGATTACTCGAACCGTTCGCAAGTTCTGTTCCAGTTTGTGTAAGGGGATGTGCTAACTGTAATAAAGGAAGAAATGTTTTGTAAATGTAGATACACTGCTAGAAGCAGTCAGGGGATGGGAGAAAAAGCAGAACAATAAACATTGCAGGTATATATTTTTACGAAATGTTCAAAATATTAATTTTATAATAAATTCTAAATATTATTTTATTTATTTATAATATTATAAAATATATTTAGCTTGGTCTTGCCGCTGTCCTTGTATATCTAGCTATTGTGGTCATTTTTGCTACACGTATTTATTAATTTTCTCCCAGTAAATGTAAATGACTTCTCCCTGCTGTCATTCTGTCAACGTTGATAAAGGTTTCCGGTGGTAAAAAAACAAACAAAAGGTCTTTGCAATTGTCATTTCTAGTTTTAATTGGGGATTTTTCAATTGTTCATACTTTTTAAATGATTAATATGCGGTCTACAATCAAATTTCGTTCAGATGGACAGTAATTATGGAGAGACACGGCCCCTATTTCTGGAATATTGCACATTAGAAGAACCTAAGTTTTGACGCTTGGGCCGAACGCCCCCCAGATTACCACCAATTCGGTCGGACGGACTCTTCATTACTGTTAGACCATAATTAAATAAAGTTTCGGCGCGGATGACATTAGAAAGCCATATTATCTTTTAGGAACAAGACTGTAAATAAATGGAGGAGAGAAAAAGAAATTTGACCAGCGAAGATGTTACTTGTCAGCGACAGTGCGAGTCGGTTTGAAAGTGGAACTGAGAACTTGTTTCTCCCGTCCGTGCGTCTCGTTTGACCCTTGATGGCTTCCTGCCTTTTTGTACTAGGCCACGTCTCTGTTGATGTAGAGAAGAAGAAATAAAGCTTTCCTGATTTATTTGTTTGTTTTTTTGTCGGTTGATTAATACACAGTAACGTAGTTTGTTTCAGTTGAAAGGAGGGGGGAAAGGTGGGGGTACTTCAAAGGGAGATAACTCTGATAAATTTCGTACTCGAGACTAAGGAAAGTGCCACCGGTAGCGCAGCAGGTGCAAGGCAGAGACTACCTGTAAGTGTGGTGAGTGCACCGTCTCTTTGTTCCGAGGGGGGGCGCGACCTTTCACTTTATTGCCTTGATTGCATTATTATTATTTTTTTGCTACGTAATTATAAGAGAAAAGGACATGGATCGCGCCCACAATTTGATCGTCGCGTCCTCTCGTTTTCTCTATTTCCGGACGAAAAGCCGCGCAAAGCTTCAATTTTCGACCATCAGCCGTCTTTGATGTCCTGCCGAATCCCACTGCGAGCGTCACTTGTCGGCGGGGCTGATGTCATACATCATGTGACGAGCACAATGGAGGCGCGAGAGAGGTTCCTTCTAACCAGCCGTCTCCGGTTACCAGCGCTCTCTCATTACTTGAGTTTCGGCAGCCCTCTGCTCGCCGGATCGCATGCAGGGAGATGTCGACCACGAGTGCGAGTCTTCTCATCGACAATTCGGCAATATTACGGGGTGCTGAATCGGTGTACCCGCCTGCCAGGTCACCGAGTCCTTCGCGATGATCTATCGAGCATTTGCACGGCACAAAAAGTTACATGAAACGAGGGGAGGGGGAGTTCTTGAGGGTCGCTCTCTCTCTCTCTCTCCGTCCGCTCTCGTCCATCTATCCATCCACTTAATGGTTTAGCATTCCCATATAAGGGAATACTCCCGTGACACCCGTTGACGTATGGAATTACCGGGGTTATCAAAACTAAACTTTACGAGTTCAAAGGGTAAGCATTTGTCAAACACAGGGGCCAAGCTTGTGATGGGTTGTTTCTCTTTTGTATTTATTTATATTATATTATACAGTCGTATGAAAGAAAATAAGGATCTAAATTGCAGTCTGATAACAAAATGTTCATCAAGGCATGTTAAGCAAATCAGTTCGGTCACGACCGTTTAAATATATATTGTAGGCTTTAATTTCCAGTCTCTCGACAATGGTCCACCACAAAAGAATTTCTTGTTTACTTAAATTGCTTTTCTGTACGAAAGAATTCTTTCCTTACAAGTCTGAACATTGCATTAATTTTTATCCAACAAAGGTAAACTGAGAATAATAACTTCTCGGGCCTGATGTTCCAAATAATGTGAATGGCACGGAGCGACAAGTACGTGGGCCAAGCTGACATGAGGTCCAGGAGAGTAACTGGATCAAACACCGAAACTAGACAGAATCAGCGGCGAGCGATCCTCCAATACTGGTCTCAGTCTTGTCTGTCGTCTGCTCTCACAATTATTACATATTATTTTTTAAGCTCCATCATTCCGCTTTTACATTTTTCTCTGCACTGTCGGTGGTAATTAGCGCAGACGGACCAGTAAATGATTCATCGAGCGCAGAGAATGGCGTTTCGATGAAAATCTCTCGAGACAAACGCCTGGAAGTAATCGCTCCCAGAAGTTACCCAGTTACCCCAGTGTAAATAAGTTCACTAATGAATTAATTATATGCGATATTCGATTGGTGAGTCCACTGCATGGTCTCCCAGCTCGTGGTGTGGTAATCTATTTTTTTTTAAATAGTCCTCGAGAGGTGGGATTACCTAGGGAAGACCCTGCAGTTAAATAATTCTCGTTTCCAGTACCTAGCACCTACAGGTACCCCACGTGTGCGGGGGTTCGAGAGCGCTAGCGGTTAGACCGCGGTGGAAACAGATTTCCGGTCAGATTCGTTCGCTATGGTAACTCGCGATCTTCTCCCGATTCAATCAAATTCGGTAAATCACGCTTTTCAGGGAATTAAAACAAGACTTTTAGGGGGATGGGTTTAGGGTGACAGGACTGTGTTCGGTTTACACTGTTTTGGAGGAGTCTCTGGGGGGAGGGGTTGGGGTCCTATACCCGCTCGCCTTCCGCCTCAGCGCCGACCAGCTGACTGGCGGCCATGTGTTTTAGCAGACCCTAAGATATAACCCTACACCCCTCGCTACCCGGCTACATGGCGATTTTCTGTTGTTGTTGTTTTTTTTTTTTTGTTTTAATCCGACACTCAGGGAAAACATGTCTGACATTGTTCGGGGGTTGGCTGTCTCAGCTGTGAAAACTTATTCGACACAAAGGCCTGCCTAAGAATAACTAACCGCTGTTGATTTTACCCTTCATGTTCGGTATTTATGGAGAAGTCCGACATTCATACCGCCGACAGGGGGCGCGGGGCGGGAGAAGGGGGAAAAAAAACACAGATCTTTTTGCCGGTAAAAAATATCGCAGTTGGTTAACGGTGAGATCTCCCGGGACTTCGAGAAGTTCAGGGACGGAGTGATGCTGAGCACCCGCCGTCCGCCCGGTCTCATCTGTTGACATCTCTTCGTTATCGTCGCAAGGTTGTCGACCAACCGAGAAGTCACCCGCCTTTCCCGAAGGTGACCGCTCTGGACGCCATCTTTAACCACATGACGTCGAAATCGAGGTATTCGGGCGTGAAACGATTCATTTGACTCGATTAACACCACTTTTCACCACACAGTAAAATATGATATTCTGATGTTAGAAATATTCTTAAAAAACCGTAGTATGCCAGATCAACTGCAGGTATAGAGATGTTGCTTCTTATTCTGGCGATGTTTGAAATCGTAGTGATGGCATACGTTTATTTTCTTCTTTTTTTCCAAGAATTAAAGCTCAATAACATTTAAATTAGTTTGTAGGTGCAAAAAGATATTTACTTGTTTACCTATCTACTTCCTGCTTCTGGAACATTTGGCTGTCTGTATAGCGGAGTGGTTCTTTTTTCTTAAGTGCCAGCCATCCCACAACCTCGCGTGGTGTCGAGTTCCTCAAGGACGTTCGATACAAACCGGGGAAAAGGGGACTAATTGATCGTTTTCCAAGCGAAAAAGAGAAGTCCGTCCAGTTTTCTTCTCTTGACCACCCATCAAAACAGCGTCGAGTGGCGTTCAACGACGGGCACTGAAAGAGAACGGAAGAGGGTGGTTCGGGACGAGTGAGAGATCACTCCCATAATGCAACGGCCTGAAAGGCCGACAGTTTGCGGCGGAAGTCGATCTAGCCGGCATAGAATTCGGCGGAGCCGTCGATGGTCGACGATGCGAGCGCTGGGAATTAAAAAGACGAGGAAAAAGAAAAAGTGGGTGGGGCACGATTTTCGACTGGTACGGGGATTCGTCCTCCACCGAGACGTTTTCTTAATTATCAGTACGTGAACGTTTTAACGTCCAATCTATTTCTTCCATCATCTTTTCTAAATGGAATATTTTGGATTTAAAGTTTGCACCTGAAGCCGATCGCCCGGATGTTTCATTAACGTAATGAAGTTCTTTTAATCAACGTTTTGCATCTGGGCAGGAGATTAAAATTTAAAAAAAAAAGAAATTATATATGGACTTTTATTGGTAATGCGTGCGATGCCAAGACAAATTAGCTTTATCTTTTTCTGCCCCGCTGCTCCTACAATCTTTCGTTAATGTAAATATGTATACACAGGTTTCGCCAAAAGGTTTAATCAAATCGGCTTACATGGCGAGTTGACATACGTTCGGCATAATACATCTGAGCGGAAGTATCACGGAATAAGATAATCGCGGGTAGTGTTTCTCACATGCCGCAAAGAATTCGGTAGCCTGGGCGAGCCGTGAGCGAGCTAGACGGCGGGAGGTAGGTCTCATTCAGTCGGACCGAAGTAAGCCTGTGGAAGGGTTCGCTCAAACGATGATAAGGCAAGTTTCTACTAAAAGGTGAGAAGAGGGGATTTACCTCCCCCTCCCAACGGCCACGCCTCCTGCGCATTTCCTCTCTCCGTTCTTCTGCCGAACCATGAGTTCCGTTCATTAACACGACATCGTTACCGTACCGTGTCGAACTTCTCGGTTTCTCCTCCGCAGTATTTCATTTTTCTTTTAAATGAATAAAATCTGTAATACGTTCATTTGTTTTTATTTTTCCTTCGCATTTGAAATAAAATGGAAAAGAAATCGAAACAGGAAGTAAATAAACTGAAAAACACACAACCCATCTTTCCTTTTGCCGAGGCAGTGTACACAGCATTTAACATCCCTGCAAGACTCGTGTTCTAAACATACGATGACGCCTCTTTTCAAAGGATAATATTCTTCTTCCAGTGTTTCTTCAAAATCGGCCTCTTTGTGTTGTATTCTATAAGTAACTAACAGAGCACGTGCGGTTTTACACAATAATCATTGATCTCTGTAAACTACTCGTGATCTTATAGATGTTTTAATAATTCATCGGCCATCGGTTTTTTTTTTCCAAAAAAATTCTGCTGAAACTGTTCTTAGACTCTCTGAGAATGATTAATCTTTTCGGTGTTTTAAACCTAAAGTCTGATTATTAAAGTTGCTGTAGGTTAAAACAAGAACTTCATATTGGGCGGTAATTATGCTTCTAAGTGAGTGAGAATCCAAAGATAGGAGGCATCATAGAGAGATGGAGAAAGATGGGGAGAGAGAGAGAGAGAGATGGGGAGATGAGAGAGAGAGAGAGAGGAGAGAGAGAGAGAGAGAGATGGAGAGAGAGAGCGAGAGAGAGAGAGAGAGAGAGAGAGAGAGATGGGGAGATGAGAGAGAGAGAGGAGAGAGAGAGATGGGGAGATGGGAGAGAGAGAGATGGAGGGAGAGAGAGAGAGAGAGATGGGGAGATGGGGAGATGGGGGGGTGCTAGATAAAAACAGACGGAAGACGAGAGCCCCGGACAGACAACAAACATCAGATAGCAAAACGTCAACAAAAGAGAGCAAATCTAACACTTGCATTTATCTCGTCTCCCGACAAAGGCCCTTATCGTATCGTCTAACCCTTACAGCGTTTTTGCCCCCTCCCGCACACAGACACACTCACCTTTCCTCTATGTCCCAACATCTCGACTCGTAATCTGGCAAGCGGAACAAATCGTTCTCGAACGCTTAAGAAACATAGCTGCACGTGGAACACCCCTCCCGCTCCCTGCTCGCCTAACTTATGTGCCGTCAGGCCTTCCCCATTTTAGAAAGAAACCCTGAAACGCTTCGAGTGGAATTTACACCGATTATCAACATCTTTGTTGTCCCGCACTAGCTTCCTTCTCCCTACCCGGGTAAGCAGCGTGCATTTTACTTTACGAGATAGCTTCTCCAGTGTCGAGACAGAGATCGTTTGAACGATATCCTTTCCCCGCCCAGGTAGGTTACCCTCCGCAACAAATATGACATTTTGTTCTCAAGCTATTGTTGTTGACACCAGTCTCTTCCGAGCCGTGTGCACTCAGTAACCGCGGCAGGCCGAGCCGTGCCTGTGGTACCGCTTCACTCCGGGTATATTCTCCTCTTCATACCTGTTCGCTCTGTCACGTGGAGAAATGCCGGTGATAACAGAGGAGGAAAACCTTTGCCACCATTCGAGGAACTGCATTAGCTAAAACACGGGTGGTTTCAGTGACAGCAGCGGCACCGCCAGAGAGAGAGAGAGAGAGAGAGAGAGAGAGAGAGAGAACGTTAACGACAATAGAGAGATGATGTCAGTACAAAGAGAGAGATAGATAGAGAGATGACGTCAGTACGGAGAGAGAGAGAGAGAAAGAGAGATGACGTCAGTACAGAGAGAGAGAGAGAGAGAGATAGAGAGAGATGACGTCAGTACAGAGAGAGAGAGAAAGAGAGA
The DNA here is from genome assembly GCA_018389105.1 of Nautilus pompilius. Taxonomy (NCBI): domain Eukaryota; kingdom Metazoa; phylum Mollusca; class Cephalopoda; order Nautilida; family Nautilidae; genus Nautilus; species Nautilus pompilius. The sequence goes on from JACATO010001039.1 coordinate 165,296, forward strand.
TGACGTTAGTACAAAGAGAGGGAGAGAGAGAGAGAGAGAGAACGTTAACGACAATAGAGAGAGATGACAGTACAAAGAGAGAGAGAGAGAGAGAAGTGGAAAATTTAAAAAAGGATAAGAGTTCTCCCCCTTTTACGAGCGTAGTTCTGAAAATGCCGACGGCGGGCGAAATATTTAGTACGCCCCGTCTTGAGACTCTTTTGGATACAAAATGAAAATTCAAAATCAATGATGAGTTTAAAGATGCATCTGATATTTCCAGCGATTTGTTGCGCAGAACGTAGCAACGCGAACGTTGCCGTATCGCGACAGTTCGGTTTTCTGTATCCCAGCAGATGCTGGAGTACTTATTCCCTCTTTTGCCCCATAATGAAGGAGCCGCTTCAAGCAACGAGCCGATCAAATTAGGTGAAAATTAATATTATAAAATACATTAAGAGATTAAATAAACGCAGAAATGCTTATATTCTTCTGAATTATAAAAAATGCGTACCTGTGTCTACCTTAAATACAAACAAGCCAACAGATAGTAGAGAAGAGTTTCACTGTAGGGCCTCTCGACCTATTTCAAGCCTGCAAGAAGTCAGAGAGGCACCGTGGGTCAAACAAAACGCCTACCGAAAAGAAAGGGTTAATATTACAATTTTAAAATTGATTTTCCTTGTCAGAATTAACGACCGTCGTCCACATCTTCTGCTCCCTTCACCCGCAGTTCTTATAATTACGACCATAAATAACTTTAAAAAAAAAAAAAAAAAAACCTTTTCTATTACAGTATTCACAGGCTTCAGACGTGGTTAATCATCTTTAAAATTCTGCCCCACAACCATCGGATTTTCTCCTCAAATGTACACATTAAAAAAAAAAAAATTGAAACAGTTGCAGGAATCTAATTTACGAAGGCGATCGAACCGGCCCCGCCAGGCCAACTGTCATTCGGCAAAGGATGGCTGAATTACTTTCGTATCCCTTTCCCAAGCAGGTGCTGAAGCAAACGACTAATGCCGACCGTCATCTACTTCACCAAAGACTTGACAAATGCCCGTTGCCCGACCCGAAGCCATGTTCTATAATGTTCCTTTAGAGCAGGATATCTGAATACATTACTTAGGCTTTTGTTTTTCTTAAAGATACGTCCCATGTAACCGGCTCTAAGCGAACAGGGTTATTTAAATCAGCCCTATTTTCGGTTTTCACACCTGCTCAAGAGAAAACGCCAAATTCTTTTGATCTCCAGCCCCTTTTTTTTGGCGAGCTGCGTCTAGAATCTGGATCGACGTCCGAGTCAGTCCTTAGTTTACTTTGTTGGCCGGTGTCTGTCATTTTGTTTTTAACCTCCGCCAAGAAACGATGACTAACTTAAGTTCTGTTGTCATCGGTGGCGACAAAGAAAAACGGAACATTCTTTCCCCGGGCCCGTGTATCATTTGTATGTTTTACCGGCAGGCATATTTGCCCGAGGTTCCCTCTTTCTCCCTCTCTCCCCCCACTTATCGGTCGTCTTTAAAACAAACGTTCCATTTTACTTAGTGTGCAGCATTAGTATTTGTTTTACGATATTGCTTTCCATCCCTTGTCCCATCCCTGCTAAAAGTTGCACCTAAATATTATATTCAGCACGACACTCGCCCCCGTTTACCTAAGGTGTCTTGAATTTCCGATTCGTTTTCTTTCTTATTTGCACAAACAAATGCCTTCATGTTATCTGAAAATATATCTCCCCTCCAATCCTATCCCCACCTCCCACCTGTTTTTAATACTAAATATCGTAATAGGTAGAGATTAAGAACCCGAGACGAAAACCCACAAGTTCTGCGTCACCTGGGAGGCGATCAATACGACGAATGACGTTCAAGAGAAACCCATAGTAAAACGAAAGTAGAAAATGTTACTGTAAAACTGCGCGCGCAACAGTTATGGAGATTCTGAAACTACCACATCCTTTTATTTCTGTCTTCTTGGATGAATGCCTTCCTTCACTCAGAATACAAAAAAGAAAATAATTTCAGTTTTGTAACGAAGCTGGACGATTTCTTATAAACAACAAAGACTGTGTATAGTTCTGTTATAAAAAATCGACCTCCAAAACATGGCTGGGCGAGTTTCCGGTGTCAAATAAGCTTGCAGATGCTCGCTATATGCATCCGTCATGATTACGTCATGAGCTGTAGGTAGACAGGTTTGTGTCGTGTATGTATGATGTCGTCTGGATTAATAGCATTTATAGACGTGGTAACTTCCGATCCGAAACTGGTTGTTTTTGTTGTGGTGGTTTTGGACGTGTAATCGATATTGGTGGCGAACAATCATGTCTCTCAGAAATAATTAAAAGTCAGAATCTTGAATACCGGCCACGTAAAAGTGGGGTTTTTTGTGTTAAGAGTTCCTTTGTACTGATGTCATTAACTAACTTCTGCCATCGTCTCAATTCATGACATTATGACAGGCAAACCTGGACATGTTCCTGGAACGGATTACCAGAATAGTTGTTAATAGTGACAGTCAGTGCAAAATTCGCGCCTGTGTATTTCTTTCTCTCTCTTCCCCCCCTTAACTTGGAGACCTTATGCTGTCATCCTGCTTTGACTATTTACGCTACATAAACCTTTTAAGATGAAGATGACAGACAGCCTTTACCGTGTCACAGTCAGCTTTTGTCGCATCACAGACAGCCCTCACCGTGTCACGGTCTTCGCCATGTTTTTCCTAAAGTAAATTTATTGTATTTTGTCAGGAATAGGAAGACGACTTTTTCTTTCCATTTTAAATTTAACATTGACGAGAACGGCACCTTTTTAAAATCAGACTTCACATGTTAATACTTATCAATCGATTTCCAGCCAGCCAGCTAACAAACAGGCCAACCAGAGTTACATCTCTTCCGTCATATAATCATTATTTAACTATACTGCGCAAACGCATGAGATACTGTATTGATTCCTTCTTTCTGATGTAGAAAAATAGCTTAAGCCTTAAAGCAGTTTTTTCTTTGTTGAGTTGAATGTTTCTCGAAACTTGTGCTCCAAAGGGAGTTCGAGAAATGATTCTTCGTCGTCAGTTTTTTCGCTGGGAAAGTGGATAATTTCTCTTTTATGAATTAGCTTTCATCTCTGTTTAAATGTCTAAATTATTATTATTATTATTATTATTATTATTATTATTATTATTATTATTATTATTATATTATTATTATTATTATTATTATTATTATTATTATTATTATTAACAAAAGAAGCTCTTGTAATATGTGTACTTTCATTGTATGTTGACCTAGGGTGTGGGTGAGTTCTAGGTTCACCTGGAGCTTCGAGACAGACCGCATAAAACATCAAAGGGTGAAAATGCCCTGTTTCCACTTCGGAAAGGTAAACGGGGCTTTCAAAAAGAAAACAAAAAAAAATGACTGAAACCAAAGACGACAGAATTCTTTATAACCCGCGATGCGTGATTTAATAGAAATATATATGTTTGCTAGTGCGGGTCCTTATTAAAAAACGAACGTGCTTCATTCCTTAATCACATGACGTTATTAAATTATGAACGTGCCGTCCGCAAGGGGGCCTATTGTAAAGGTAAAGGCGTTTTTAATATCCGTTTGTGGTTCAAAAGACCAGGCCGGATTTTTGTTTTTGTTTTTTTTTTTTTTTTTTTTTACGTGGGTTATCTCTATGAATATATTAGAAGCTCCGGGCAATGATTTTTAAAAAAAAAAAAACAAAACAAAATTATCATTATTTTTCTCCGAATGTCATCACGTGCCGAGTATGGCAGGGGGGTGGGGGTGGTGGGAGAACAACATAACGAATCGAATATCAGTAGTTCTGGTTCTAGCGAGGCGCCAGTCTTAATCGGCTCGCCCCCTGAATCTGACTAAACGCATCAAGGGGCAAAGAAGATTAATCTTTCTACTTTATATGCTGAAGTTATCTTCGCCAGTCTCTAGTGTCAGGGCGCAGCGCCCATCCCCGTCTTACAAAATGCGGCCCCTTTAAAGAAATGGCCATATTAACCGACAGGTGAGGGCTTATGGAACTAGCTACGGTGTGTGTAGAGCCATATATTAGGCTTTGCCTTTTGCCTTTAAAGAAATGGCCATATTAACCGACAGGTGAGGGCTTATGGACCTAGCTACGGTGTGTGTAGGGCCATATATTAGGCTTTGCCTTTTGCCTTTAAAGAAATGGCCATATTAACCGACAGGTAAGGGCTTATGGACCTAGCCACGGTGTGTGTAGAGCCATATATTAGGCTTTGCCTTTTGCCTTCATATTTTCTTTGTTTTTTTAAAAAAAACTCTTTCGAAATAGACGAAACCCACTGAGCAGAGAGTAGTTTGCCCAGCTCCGGGGAGCGTTAATATACACCATCGATACAAAAACCGGTTATAAGGATCACCAGGAATAATTTATTAGCCTAACAGATATGATAATGCGTGAATTTTAATTACATGAACAAAAATATATATTAAATTAATGCCAAAACGACAACAATGGAAGAATTAGATGACAAAATTCAATAGTTTGCGTTCTATCCATTTTAGGAGAGTTCTTTCACTATGTGATTTACTCGTGAAATCTTTTTTGACGAAATATCAAATGACCAGGTCCAACATTTTTTTGTAAACATTGAGAAGGATCCGAAAGAGATGTCTGAAGTCTTACGTTCTCGGAATTCATCATCAGACTCACCCATTGAGTTTCTCTTCAGCTGATGTGCGTGTTCCCGAGTGAGCGCGATCGTGTATTCGTGAGCGAGAGTGAGTATGACAAGAGAGCAGATGCTGACTGCTAGCAATGCTTTTAGACTTTCTCTTGATGTTGCAAAAAAAACAGTGCCCGCATTAAGTATTTCTTTGTTAAAAAAATATTACCACCACTTTTCTTAATTTATCGAAGCCTTCATTTTAAATATTTGCTCCTTTTTTCTCTCCCTTATTTTAAAGTTTATCAGAGGCGATTCCAGCGGGACTCTTTTCTGTTAGCGGATTTATCCGAGTTTTTACCACGAACCGTCTTCGTTTCTGTTTATTCATTTGCGCTCTCACCAACGCAAGAGAATCTCACGTTCGACTTTCTCCAAGCAGCAAAGATCTAATGGTGTGTCCGGATTGTTGATATTACTCCTTTCAGTCGAGTCAGCTGTTTGTGTTGATTCCTATTAAATGGCGTGCTGGCAGCAGCAAGTATTCAATAACGCCACTAGGTGTGTTTTGATTTCAGTTACGAGATACCAAAGAAATCTGGAATTAGTGCTTCATTTCTTGGCCTAACCCGGAAGTAATTTATTAGGCCACCGTATTTGTATCCGTCTGTGCCCGGCATTCATCTGTGGTGGTGATCAGCCGCCATGCGTTCTTATGGCAAGGAAAGGTGAAGTGGATCGCCCACCCCTCACCTCGAAAGGTTCTACAAGAACTCCTTATCTTTAGATGTGAGAGGAAATCGGAGAACCCGGATGTGATCTATCTATTACACGCCATGGAGAACAGCGGAAGAAGGAATTTTTTTTAAAAAAGTAAGCCACAATACGCATCGATACACTTTTCGAAGAGATCAAATTCAAAATGTAGGAAACTCACGAAAATATTTTTTTCAAAGAAAAAATTGGCAGGAAATTCTTAGAATTACAATAAAAATTTTTGTTTTATGTTTAAAAATAATTGTACGGATTCAGTAAAATGGAAAGCAAAATATTTTCAAGAAAAAGATTTTAAAAAACATTTTCTTTTTCAAAGTGTATAAGATTCAGCGGAGAATAATAATTATAAATGTTGAACTTTATTATGAAAATGTTAAATAAAGTATCATAAACTACTTTTGGAGATTGCAGCTGCGTAGAATATTCAAAGGTAAAAAACAACAAAAACTTAAACTGCCTAAAATGAACAATTACATCAATAAAATGATGAGAAATTCAAGAAAACAATTTCTAAATTTTCCAAACGATTAGAGGAAAATAATGTTAAAGCGAATTTTTTTTTTTTTTAAATTGGAGGCAGGCAAAATGGAATCGATAAAAATGTCAGACATAAATTATGTGTTGTGACAAAGAGTTTTAAAAAATTAAATAAATAAATTTTATAATTTTAAATCGATATATAAGGCAACATAAAGGACATACTGGGAGCTCTCTCAGCTGGTTACATAGCTCGCACGACATCCCGAGCCATTTTAAAACGTGAAGCTTCTTTAACTACGTTAAAGAGTTTTTCGTTCTTAGTAAACGAGCAACAACAACAACAAAGTTAAAGAAAGAAATTCATTCAAAGTCATAAATTTAGTCACCGTCAGCCAGCGGCTGAAATAAAAACGCATTGGTTTCTATTTTGCTTCACCGAATACTCAACTTTTCCGAGTAGTAGGTTTTCCACCCCACCCCGAAGCTGAATTCTGAAGTTCGTGACGTTGGTGCGAACTCTCACGTGAACTAACGTTGCTGGAAACGTGGATTCTCAACGAATCATCACCGGTTGCTTTTTTGTTTTTTTTTCTTACCGGAAGCGGGTTTAGAGAAAGAATGATTTATTCATGGAAACAGACCTTTTTTATGTAAAAAAAAAAAAAAAGAGAACTTATGATTCTCATGTAAGTTTATACCTGCCGTCGGTCAATGACGTAACATAGCGTTCTCGCAGTTAGAACGGTGAAGCAGTGGCACCACGTGATACTCTGGTTAAGGTTACAAGCTTAACGTCTGAAATTTATTTCCTGAGGGGGGAAAAAAAAAATTGCAGTTTGTGTATATATTTTCTTCTGGCATCGCGAAAAATCCTAAAAATGCTAAGGGAATGTATGAGAATAATCGAAAAGGGGCTGCGAAAGAAAGAAGACATACGCCAAGCCAGAGTAATGTGGGTTAGTTAAAGGTTCTTTCGTTAACGAGAATCTTGAAAATGACCAGCATTACTGAAATATGGCAGTGCTTCCGTCCTGGTTCTGGGATTCATCTCCAAAACAGAAGGCGGCTCAAAGTCGAGTTCGTGCTCACGTGACAGGTTACCTATGTGAACGGACGCGTATTCATCACGCGGCACTCATTTGCCGGTGCTTATAATGCGAGGTAATAATAATTCATAACACCGCTAATGTGGTAAAATGTTAACTTCAGCGAAGTGTCCCATTTAGATCTTTCAAAGTTAATGGGCCGGCTTGCCCAGAGTTCAAAGATGGACATTAGAGAGATTGCATCGGACGACTCGGGTACAGAGAAGGCCAAGCATCAAAGAGAAACCCGAGAAATTCTCCTTAACCGCATCAAACCTCACCTCAGTTCGGTATATCCATAACCGGTGCGCGTGATTATCTCGTACAAGGCGGCCCCTATTAACTGGCAAATAATTTTATCATTATATCTAAAAAAAAAAGAAAAAAAAAGATTTCATCAGCAAAAATGCAAATAAATTTACTTTCTGGAACAAATGATGATTTACAGGAAGGAAAAAAATTCGGGAATACTCTTTGAAGAAACAGGTTCAAACGATTGAGGTGGGGTTGTCTGAGGTCATCGGTTTTAAAGCGAGCGGTATATGTCGACAGTCGGTTAGTGTATTTACCGTATATATATATATTTTATAGCATCATCGGACGATGGATATTGATGCTGAAAACGAGCGAGATAGATCATCACTGGGCCAGATGAAGCTCAGGCGCATCTGAACCAGTAAGCCATTCAGCAACAGCAGCCACGTGCTCTTGTTCACCTGCGTGACATAACTACTTTCGTTTTCTGTTTACCGTGCCAGCAGAAAACGATAGGATCGACGTTTCGCAGAGGCCGATGACCGGACGCCGGTTGGCAGGTCGGGGAGTTTCTTGCTTCCACTCCTCCGGGGGGGAAATGCTTAACGCGCAGTAGCTGCCACAAACCGAACATGCTGTCGTAAAAGCGAGGGGTTTTCAGATCTGTATCACGCGACGCGAGCAAATATGGCGCCGATGTTGGCTGGCTGACCAGGGGTAGATGTGCCGCTTGGAGCTGGACTTAGCCGTGTCGTCTGCAGTCGTTCACTCGTTCGCATTCTGGCTGATATTCCAAAGAGATATTCGGAGAGCAACTCCAGCCGGCCGTAGGCCAGCTGATAACTTTTAAACTTCTCGAAGGTCAAACAACAAAGAAGTAGGAAAATAACCTCATCCTCCACCCACCCTCTCTACTTCTGACCTAAAAGTTAGTACGGCTCTCAGTCGTTTCCGTTGCTCTCTTTCCTTCTCCACTATGGTCGGATGCAATTCCAAGCTGCTGGATATCGGGAACCCCAGCCACCGTTCTCCCCTCACGTCACTGGACCCGAACTCCGGGCGCGCTAACTATCCCGCATCCCACATACCACGATGACAGCTTTCCTCGCCCAGTCGACGGGATCTACTAAGTAGACCCTCACGGCAAGGGGCAGAGAGAGAGAGAGATGGTGAGAGATGGAGAGAGAGAGAGAGAGAGAGGTTTCCTTTTTTTTAAAATCGTTTCTCTAACCGACTGGGTAGAGGATTCAGTTACAAATTTCCCCTTGTTAACATGCCGAGCGATTCAAGTGGTTCTAGAAGTGCTAACAGAAATTCCCTTTGTTTCGCCAGACCTGCCCGGCAGATCCCCTCACATTCGCTGTTTGTTGTGAACCTCGCATCACGTTATTTTTACCCGCCTTACTGTTTGCTTGTACCTGTTGTTTCTCTCTATGTTCTGCGTGCAAATACACTTAATTCTATCTCATCACCTTTCTACACACACACACACACACACACACACACACACACACACACACATTCAGTTCCTTGTTTTACTTTATTAAATTACATTTTTCAAACTGTGTCTACTTTTAATTTCAATGGCACGACGTTTATCTACGGACTCCTTTATATTTTACGTTAATCTTGTTAGGTATCTTCTTTTCATTTTGGCATGGCTCCTTACAGTTTTTAGAATATTAATCTCTTTTTCTTCTTCAAATTTCTATAAAACTGTTAATATGTACATTTTTAATAAATACTGACTACATAATAATATTCTGTTTACTGATAATCCGTTTTGACCAATCTGTCCTCAACTTACCATCTAGGAGATTTTGACACTTTTGTCCTTCTCAATTTTTTATATATACAATTTTGACACTTTTGTCCTTCTCAACTTACCATATAAATAATTTTGGCACCTTTGTCCTTCTCAATTTTTTATATAAACAATTTTGACACTTTTGTCCTTCTCAACTTACCATATAATAATTTTGGCACCTTTGTCCTTCTCAATTTTTTATATAAACAATTTTGACACTTTTGTCCTTCTCAACTAAAAATGTAGAAATTTATTACGGATTTTCTTTTTTGCCCATTCAACTTGATAATTTCTACTATAATAATTTAAACGCCTTTGGTTTATGTTTATATGTTTAGTCTGTAATCAATGACTAACTGATCAAAAAGTGATTTTTAGTGCCGAAGAATCTCTCGTTTCGTGTAATCTTTATAGATGAGAGAAGGCTTGGAAGCTACCGGATTATCATTTATTGGTGGTGATCTGGTCCAGATTTTTTTTAAGTTTGCAGTGATTCATCCAACCGATGGCGCGAGGTTGGTCCTGCTTCTTGGTTCTATCAGGATGCTTTCTTAGCTGCAGCGGGATTTATATCCGGATGCAGTGGGACTTGAAAAACATTCTCCATTCCGAGTTTCCCATGCTGTAATGGTCCTGGATGTATGCCGATTACGGTCAAGGATTTTTGGATAAAGTACGGGGCCAAAAGGAAGGTTATCCTCGACAGGTGCTCGGCGAGATCGAGAAATGCAAGACCAGTTTCGTCCCTTCACAACGGTCCACCACCCCGCGCTCGGCAGCTGGTTGCAACTACACGGACTCAAAAGCCTCGCCAACTTTCTCTCCAGATCGGACCTCATCTTTAGGACGTGAGACGGTGGACGTTTCTTTAACCCCGTGAAGACCGTAATCTTCTGACACGCAAGAGGCCTGCAAACATGCACAATGTACCTGGCGATGGTACTGGTTATATCGGCCCAATGGATGGATTCACGGCGATTATCAGCAAATGCTTTCTCATTTTCTGCCAACGTGATCTGTCTGATTCGTCCAATCAACCTCGTTCTCGCTCAGGCCTTCGGCTGAGAAACGAGCCAAGTCCAAAATCATTGCACTAATGCTTTTTTTTTTCTTAAACGGAAAATCCTAAGCAAATGCAAGCGGATGGTGCTAAGAGATGTCAAATAACCAAAATCGAGGCCCTTAATTCCAAGCCAGGTAAACTGTATCTTGTTCAGTAATGCGGTTGGCTATATAACAGGCTTATCCGACTGTCTGAAATAAGCGGTGTGACCTTGTTGTGCTGGAAAGGGGTCATTATCACGTTTGTGATCCTTTTATTTCATTTACTGCGTTTCACGATGAGAAGGAAATGCATCAGTTTCGCGTTACCTCACAATTTGTCATCTTAACCATTCCTCTTTGTCTTCTTCGTCATGAATCCCCCATTCTGTAACTCCCAAAATACGTCTGCAAGAGACGAACAAATCAGGTCAGAGCGAGTAACCTCTCCCTAACCTTATCTTTTACTAGGCAATGGCCATCTTAAGTCCTTGATTATTTAATTCAACAGGTCACGCAGATTCTCTATGTGATTTAATTACTTTCACGTGTTTTAAAAGCTCACAATTTTGCTAAGATATTTCCATGGTTTTAAAATACTGCGATTAGCATCCAATCATACATGAGAGAGAGAGATATGGAGAGATGGAGAGAGAGAGAGAGAGAGATATGGAGAGATGGAGAGAGAGAGAAAGAGATGGAGAGATGGAGAGAGAGAGAGAGAGATGGAGAGATGGAGGGAGAGAGAGAGAGAGAGAGAGAGAGAGAGAGAGAGAGAGAGAGAGATTTGATCGCATATTATGCGTGGGTTCTTAAAAAAATACAGCTAGACGTGTACACATCTGACTCGCACCTTAATTAACACCTATATAAATAAGCAAACGTTGGCAGTAAAATGCGAAACCACGGAATAGCTGATCGGGTGTAATCTTCATCATGGGAACAGTCAACACATTTAATGAGTCACGCTCTTCCTCGAGAGCCGTACTTTCTTTTTCTGACGATGTTTTCGTAATCTTTTACTGAGAAAAAAGTCTCCTTTTTTAAAAAAAATATTATTTCGACGACCTAAAATTCACAAGGAAACTGTTTGTTTGGTTTTATTCAAAGCTTTTATTAGTTTTATCTTAAAAAGATTTCCTGTTTTATTTCATTTTTCTACTGAAACGAGCTTTTAACCCTTTGTATGCCATCTGGGGTACGTTTGCGCTCATCTGCTTTTCGAATTCAGCACAGGTTGAGCCATGGCGCCATTATTGTTAATTTAACCCTTTGTAGCGACAAATCTGTATGTCGCTCCTATCTCATCTTTCTAGCTGTACGATTTTGTTTGCTCTTGGTATAAGGGAGATAAGAACTGACTTGTATACCGAGGGTTAAAACTCCAATGGTATAAAAGTGTATGTCAGATCTGGTGAGCAAGTGTAAGTGCTTAGTATAAAGCTGAATCTATACAGGTCGGACGTCCTAGTGCCGTCTGAAGATCAAAGAAAAGGCTACATTTATTGTTCTTTGGAAATGGTGTTTTATAAGAATATGTTCTTACGAAGACAAAACAGTCGGCGATAGAACTGGGACTGAGCCATTTGTATCAGGCAAGGCTGTTCAGTTTCATACGTTCTTTTGTGTATTTTTTAAAAACCCTATTGGCATCGATTGTGAATCAAACATAACTTTAAACGGTATCCAACCTCTCTCTGCGTTTGTGTGTGTGTGTGTCTCTCTCCATTCTGGCTGGAATATACGAGTCCAGCTCTGTCTGTAAGCGCAGATCTTATAAAGATGGCACACTGCGAGTCGGAATAGCTTCGTGGCGACGTACCACACTGGAATAGCTTTTTTGCAGGCATAACACAAACCAAGTTGCTTTTATTGGTAGCATAGGACAAGGCAATAATTACAAATTGGATTGCAGCTGCCTGCTTACGATAGAGTACACGATGCTAATTTATTTTTAGGGGGTGTTATAAAGAATTAAACATCTTTCTTACCGTACAAATAATTGAAACGTTGCACAGTGTTTTCTATCCCCATCTCTCGCGAGGAGACCGCCATGTTGGAAAACAATGGCGAGCGGCCCTCTGTACTGGGATGCTCTGTATTTTCCTTTCTTGCTGCATGATGTTGTTGCTGTTGTTTTCTCCCAAATATTAAAGAAAAAGAAAAACTGAACAAGAAAGTTTTTCCTCAAAACGGAAACCGAGGAATACGGTCGGGATGGGGCTTGAATACCCTTATAAAATTAAAGGTAAATTAGAACAATTTGCGCATTGTAATGCGGTTCGAGTTCATGATTTTAAATCGGGAAGGGGCTGACCTTCATCTGGCTCGCGATGGAGAAGCGCACCAACCCCTCCAAACCTCGGATCCCCTCAACTCGTGGAACCGCTGGGCAGGAAGCGACCTGATTTTTAAATACTGATCATTAAATTTATATGGATGTCCTCCGGAAATTAATCTATGGCAAATCATAATTGAAAAGAAAATTAAATCAATTCTGTTTTGGCTGTGTGCAGAAGACCCTCAACCCGCGCCAGGTCGCCGCAAACTTATTTCACCCCCAAGTGAATTACCTGGCGGCCCCTTCCTCCCGGTGACAATGGCGGCCGTGACGTCAGCCCCCACAGGACGCGAGGTAGGAAAGCAGTTCTCCGCGTCTCAGGTGGTTCGCGATCTCCGAACTTCTGCCAGAAAACCATGAAGAGAAAATCTGTAACGTTTCACTTCCCTCTTAATTACGTTTTTCGTTTGCAATTACAAAAAAAAAAAAAATGTAGAGCGACGAGAGAAGGCGCTGTGGCTTGCAAGCAGAAAACCTACGAATAGAGAGATTTAAAGCTGAGAGTTGTGCTAAATTTAAACATCGAATCTAATTTTAGGTGTTAACAGGGTTAAGCTGCCTGGAAACCGTTCAGGAGCAGATTTCTAATCTGCGACCGAGCTTATCATTTTTCGTTCATTTTCTTTCTGCTAATCTTGAAAACACAGTTCCGAACCGCTACTTCACTCTAGGCCTTTCTTCCACTTTAGCCTGTTCTCATTTATGCTTGAACTTTTGCCTAATTTTTCAAAAATTCTGCTTCATTCACGAACGTTTTTCGTTTTGGTCATTGGTTCAAACACAGACTGAAGACTTCAAAGCTAAGTTTTTCTTCAAATTCTAAATTGACAGACAAGACAGAACACACACACACACTTATACACAGACAAACGCACGCGCGCACTTATACACAGAAAAAACGCACACGCACACATATACACAGGCACAGAGAGAGACAGGCAGACAGGTGCGCTCTTCAGTGGTTTGATGGGGGGCAAATTGTCCGCAGCTGTTCGCTCATCGGTGGGTTTGCTTAAGGATCAACAACTTCCGTTTATTTAGCCTACCTGCAGCGTTCACGTCGCACGCGAGCGGCATCCTCACCTTAGGGAGGCCACAGGATAAGAACGCGATATTTGGCGGCAAGAATGCTGACGTCAGAGGGTCGATGAGGTGGCCGGCGCCGCATTTTATCACGGACATGCTTCTTTGTTGGTGTCGAAGTGGGAAAGTCAACAACGATGGATAAATATTGGGCAGAAGTTGGCCTGCCTTCGCAGACCAGCAGATGCGGCGACCCCGCTCGCTCAGTACACCACGACAGACTTCCCGTACGTGTCCACGGCTCGATGGGAATTTCCGAGCTGTTGGTGCCACGCCCACGTTCACTCTCCGTCTGAGAACTGTGGGAACCTCGTCGTCGGGGAAAACGTGAGTGTCCCGAGAAAAGGCAGGATGGCGTCGTGGCGTCTGGGTTGGTCACTGCAATCGATCACTGACATTACCTGGATGAAGTTGCTTGCGTCTCTCCGATCTTCTGGTTTTACCTTTCGCTGGAGAGAGAGAGAGAGAGAGAGAGAGAGAGAGAGAGAGAGAGAGAGAGAACACACTTTTGCTACATTTGCAGCCGTCTGATGGAGATTCGGTCTTCATGTTCACAAGGCGAAGCTTCTATTCTGTTGTTTGGAATGCAGAGACAAAGCTTTCTTATAGCATCTTATAGTAGTCGACGACGAAACATTCAATGTATTAGGGATTTTCGGCTGGTTCTTACCAAGATTCCATCCCCAGCTCTGTTCCCCGTTTCCATGACAACCAGTTTCTGCGAGCCTTCTGTTTGCAGCATGGCCGCCTGTAGACTGAGGCTTTCTCTGGCCTGTACGCATTCTTATGTTTTGCCATCATGTGAATGGGACAGTCTTTGTCAATTCTTAAATTTGTTGGTAGTTAAAGGATTAAGCTTCCTGAAATTATTTTTCTCTCTCTCTGAATGTGGACAAAAGACGTCAGCGACACCGGTTTCTTCCGTGGCAAAACATTTTAGAGTCGAATTACTTCGTTAGACAAGACGGCAAGAATTTAGTGCTAGATGCTCGTGTAGTGGCAAGAGACCCCACACGAACGTCCTGCCTCCTCGACTTACGCCAAAATGTTAGAATTCTATTCAATTTAAATATTAGTTCAAAAGATTAGATTTCTATTTATATCTGTGAGTGAGTGAGTGACTGTGGGAGAGTGAGTGAGTGAGCGAGTGAGTGTGTGCTCTGTTTGCAGATACGGGTTGTTATTTCTCATCTTTCGCAGATCAAATAAAATCAGTCCTCCTAAAAAGTTTATGATAATTGTTCGTAGGATAACAGAAACATTTTCAATCTTACTTCCTTTCAATAAGAATGCAAGAAAGAAGATACAAATTTGATAAATTGTAAACGAAAATCTTAATCTTGAATCGACAACAAAGGAATTTTTATCCTTTTCATAAATTGTCAAAGTGAAGATAATATCGGGAAATATTCGTTCGGATGCCGCTCGCTTTCTTCCCGTCAATGTTCATCCTAAAAATTAATTTATACATTTTTTTTATTCCTAGAAAAGAAAAAAAAAAAGAAGAACAAAAACAAAAAGGATTTTATTCTAAGAGGAAAAATCATATAGGCCAGGTCTGCGCTTTTAGACATGTTATTTGGAAAGTTGATTTATGGAAGTTTTTGATCCATTAAAAACATTATTTTAAAGTTTGAATTAGAAGTGTGCGTATACTTAGATAGAATCCGTCTGCTTGATATTTTAATTATAACTTGAAACTGAACCGTTTTTCTAAGCTTTGTGTTACAGAGTTGGCGGGACCCATTAATCAGGTCTCACAATGCCCACCATAGATACTTTTTCTGATTGCTTACTATATTCTGAAACCAATTAGTTTACCTACAAAATTTTAAATACCTTGTCTACATCTTCTTTTTAACGTTTCATCTTTATACGTTTACAGAAGATAAAAAAAGAATTAAAAGGAGTACTGGCCGCCATTTTGCAACAACAAAAAAAATCCAATTTGCAACAAATTTAAATTTAAAATTCCAGTTTTTTTTTTTTTTTTAAATGAGTTTTCTTTGAAAATCTGAGCAAAACAAAAAAAAGTGTCCAATAAGAGACGAACGTAACCAAACAGAGAACAGGTTTACCGGCTCCACCGGATGTGCGAGGTTGTTTGGATGTGAGAAACACGCTGCATCAAATAAGAAATACTGTTGCTACTTTGGTGATTCCTTAATCTTTTTGGAGGAACTCGGCGTTTTCGTGAACTAGTAATCGATGTGAACGTTTTTCCTTCTTATTTCTAATATTCAGGTGTGTAATTTAACTCTATCCACAGGTGGTAATCCATCTGATCCACCTCAAATCGAAGGTATGCGCTCATAACGGTTATCTGCCAGTTGGGAGCAGATGATATGGACAGAATACGATTTCGTGTAATGAAGCAGGTCATCTTATCCACCAAAAGGATATTGAACTCTGAATCTGCACAAATTTGAGGCAAATTGCTATTCATTTCCCCCTTCTTTTCTTCTTGCAGCAGACACTGGTAGTGGGGTTCGAATGAATCCCACGGCGGTTTTAGTGATAATATCCCGAATCTCCTAAAGAAAAAAACAAAACAAAAAGAATTTCAAGAATTATTAAAACAATTGAAATCAAAGGAAAGAAATTCGCGGGTCACTTTCTTCTCCCTCCTTCGCCCATCCCAGGTGGCATTTTTTGTTTGTTAGCCAGTTTACCCCCCGCGCGGTCGGTTTTCGGTGCTACAGAAAATACAGGTGAAGAGATAAAAGAACACGTCTACTAATTTGAAATTGCTGTATCCCTGGACCAATTATCATGTTTTGTTTTAGTTTTGTCTTCTTAGCATCTTCAGCTTATTTGTCAGCCATCTGCATGCGCATTTCCGAAAAGGATATCCTTTAATATTCGGCAGAGTCGGGATTCATTCCAGCATCGTTACTGGAGTTGGCGACCGTTAGAAAGTAATTAGATTAATTTTAATCATTATAATTTGCTCTCCTCTCTCTCTCTCTCTCCATCTCTTTTTGTACTAACATTATCATCATCATCATCTCACTCTCTCTCTCTCTCTTCCTTTCTTTCAAACTGCAAGTTGGTGACAGCTCTGAACTCCGAGAAAATGTCGCCAAACTCTTTTTAAAAACAGGTAGTAGCCTTTCTTCTGCAAAAACAGACCTTTCTGGAACCCATTCTCTCCGTGTGAAGCTTATATGTCTCTCCTCTCTATTTGGCTGCAAACTCGTTCCGAACAGTAAGATTAACACGGAGGTTTTTGCTGCTAAACCATGAAATTGCTCAATCTTTGAAGCACTATAATGCATCCATCAGTCACCTAGTTTAACATGAAGAGGTAACCAAAGACGAGACTGTTACTGTTCTTCTAAGTTTAAATACATACTGAAGTTGGTTAATAAAAAAACAGAACAGAATTTACTCCTTTACATATACGCACGCGCACGAACACACACACGCGCGCACAACACCACACACACACACACACTTAGCCAAATAGACACCTACCTAGATCACCAGTTCCAAAAGCGTTTTTAAAATAGTTTTAAACACCTATGAATGACGTCATAGCTCTTCAGTCGAGGAAACAAAAAAAAAACCCACGTCTCTTAGTTGCTCTTGGTGTTGTGTGTCGTTGGTTTTCCTATTTATACAAAAAACAAGTCGGTTCTGGATAAAGTATGAGAAATCTGCTCCGAACTTTTGAGCCAGTTCGGTATTGCATCGGTCACTGGAATAGTCGTAATCAGATAATAGTTTGAACTAGAACCTAGCTGATTATCGTCGTGCCATTTGTGAACATGAGAGAAAGAGAGAGAGAGAGATGGAGAGAGATGGAGAGAGAGAGAGGAGAGAGAGAGAGAGAGAGAGAGAGAGAGAGAGAGAGAGAGAGAGAGATGGAGAGAGAGAGAGAGCAAGAGAGAGAGAGATGGACGAGAGAGAGGAGGAGAGAGATGAGCTGGAAAAGAGGAGAGAGATGGAGAAAGAGAGAAAGATGGAGAGAGATGGCGAGAGAGAGAGAGATGGAGAGAGAGGAGAGAGAGGAGAGAGAGGAAGAGAGAGGAGAGAGCGAGAGAGAGAGAGGAGATGGAGAGAGAGAGAGGAGAAAGAGAGAGAGAGATGGAGAGAGAGAGAGAGAGAGATGGAGACCGAGAGAGATATGGAGAAAGAGAGGAAAAGATGGAGGAGAGAGAGAGAGAGAGAGAGAGAGGAGAGAGAGAGAGCGAGAGAGGAGAGACGAGAGAGAGAGAGAGAGAGGAGAGAGAGGAGCGAGAGGAGAGAGAGAAAGATGCAGTCAGGATCCGTCAATAGACCGAAACACAAAAGCCACCATGGTGATCGAGATTTTAATTTGGCTTTTTGTCCATTGATAATAACTTGACATATGCGCGCGTATGTTATATCTGCCCCTCACACATTTGTACATGCGATGTGCAAGAAACAATCAAACACCACCAAATTAAGTTCCGACACACACACACACGCACACACATGTTTTGTTCACAAGTTATAGTTTATAGTTACTCAGTTATTCGGAGGGACAAGAAATCCCTCAGCTAATATAGAGAGCCCACCCTCGTCGCTGTAAACCATCTATCCCATGTATTTCCAAATGGATTAATAATGGTAGGTTAGACAATATAGTCCCGGCTGAACAATTATTCGTGCTATTGGAATAAGTCAATTTGCGATACGGTTTCAAAAGAAACAGCAGTCAGCTTTTCTACTCACTCTACGTGATTTATGTATATAATATAAACATGCTATTGTCGCGACTGGCATTTAAATTGCAATTATAACGGAATGAATGCATTAAAAGTCTGCGGTAGACTCTTCTGGTGTTTATACACGTAGTCACGTGATTCGCTGCGTCAGTTCAGCTAATCAGACCACTCAACAACGATAAAGATGGTCGTTGAACCTCATATGGTCGGATTAACCTCGAATAATTTCATAATTCTGCATGTAAAACCTCAGATTACAATAAATTTTTACGTGTCTGCATATAATACTGTATGAATGTCAACTACAATATTAATATCAAATGTAGACTCATTCTTAATTTCCTTATCGATAATAAAATCTATCAAATTTTGATTGACAGTCTCCCTTAGTTAGGCTTCTTTCCTTTTGCATATTATTATCCCCCCATCTGCCGACTGACTACAAAATGAAAGCAGAACACACAAATCCACGAAGTTACATTGTCGCTGAAGCAAAACGTTATGCACGACAACGTATGGAGAAGCCAACTGACTTCTCTCAACCGGATGGAGCGTGAGACGGAAGTGCGTCATTGGCCGCCAGGGTCTCCTGAACTCACCGCGTCGCGCGAGACACGGGGAAACGCGTTCCCGGTTCCAACAATAGCCCCATCGGACCGGACATTCCCTCGAAGGTAGCCCGCCCACCCACCCACTCCAGTACCACCATCTACCGAGAAGAGAGCAGAAACCCATCTTTCCATCTCCTCCAAAACGTCCGGTTAATTGAGCGCAGAAGCTAAAAGTCGGTTCGCTGGCAAAACGAGTGTTTGAATCAGGTTTTGTGAAATATTAACCCTTTTAATTATGTCACAATGGTTTTGCAGATACGGGTTAGTCGAAATCTGGATACAACAGCAGCCCGAATTATTTAAAGAAACCGGTGGATCTAATTTCCCGCTAAGCTTCATTGGCCCCTGTATCGACGAGTTTTCTAATTACGCCCTTCATTTTACAATCGTCACCTTGCTAAAAGCTTTCTCGTAAAGTAATTTGACAGAAAAACTAACAACAACAAAACTAAGAAGAAGGAAGAAGGCCGTCGTCATCATTAGCTATTTCCAACTATTAAATTCTTACTTCCTCACGCCAGTCTCCCGGTTAAATGTAATTATTTCAAATCCCGCCATCAGATTTGCCGTCCGTGAACACAGATTACGTAATAAACATGGCCTCTGCTGCCATACCGATTACTGCTCTCGTTTAAATTGTCCGCGTTCATTACATACCTTCGATAAACGTGGAAATGGCTAATTGCCGGATACACTGCTGCGACTTATCACCCCGTTTCTGAGATGCCCATTGGCTTGGCATAATTCGAGTTTCCTCCAGCAGTACACCTCAAAAGATGTGACCATCTCCGCAGAGTAGCCCCGGGGATATGACGTAACGAAAGCCGGATCGGCCAACCGTGACCGAACAGATGTGTGTGTGTGGGGGGGGGGAGGCTGCAGAGGGGAAGGAAACAAAAGGCTGGTCTGCCTAGTATTTGCCCGGTTTATATGAAAAAGCCCGAGTGGCGAGGCCATTCTGGGCTAAAGACAATATAAAAAGAAATTAAGTGCCAATTTAAAATGCTTCCTTCTTGAAAGTGTCCGTTTGATACTTTGCCAGCAGAAAGTGAAAACGTCAAACGGAATTCCAAACGCTTTCAACATCCCTGACGTCTGCCCGACGATGACAGGTTTATTGTGCTACTAAAATGAGTCAGAAGTAATCTTCTCCCAGGAGGAAACATTTCTACGCTTAGAGAGGCTGATAGCCATTTTATGACTTACAGAAACTGTCATCTTTAAAAATGGAAGCACAACTTTTTTTCTAATTATCAAACTAGTAACTTTAGTATCGAAGCGTTTTTTTTTTTTAATAAAAAAAATAAAGTTGGTCTGGAGGACGAAAAACATTTCGGGATCTGGATAACAATAGTATCAGCACTCAGAACTGATGAACAAATCTCTCCTCTCTCGTTCTCGTTCTCGTACTGACGTCATCTCTCTCTGTGTGTACTGACGTCATATCTCTCTCTCTCTCTGCGTCGGACGTAGGTTTTACATGGGAATTTATAGTTTATCAAAGAAAAAAACAATGTCTTATTACAGAAGCAGAACCACGTATACAATACAATGTTGTAAGCAAGAGAAAGTTTTTTAAAAAGTTCTGCCAGTAAAAGGACTCGTAATTTATGTTTTGGGCTTGGAAAAGAATTATACAAGCTCGTCTTCTCGGATGTTCCTGGAGGCCAAGTTACACTGCTCCTAACACTAGTAATCAAATTCGAGCTCCCAGGTGTTCGTGTGCAATCTGTGAACGGCCATCTTCGGTTACGAAGGGAAACCATTCATAGCAACTATAAACTATCCAGGCTGGATTTACGTGATAGCAGCACGCATGCGCCTGATATCACTTCCTGCTTTAGAACATCGCCGACCAGGCTGTGTTGCCAAGTCTTTTCGGCATCTAACAGAAGGTTTATATAAATTAGGGGTTTCGTAACGAAAGGAAACGAAAGCTGGGAACATTCCCTAAAGTAAAGCGTACATCGTCTTTTGAACCAACAGTAGCCCGTCGCCCGCCGGATTCTAAAGTTTGGGCGCCATTTTAGACGGTTACTGATGCTGCGGCGAATTTCTCCGAAACTTCGCCAGATTTATTCTTTAAGCCGTAATTACCGGAAAACCCTTCACGTTTGTTGACATCTGAAATATAATAACTTGGTTCCGGGTAGTCTGCCGTTTAAAATATAAGCTGGCGACAGGGAAAGTTTAGTTAATCTATTTTAAATTAATTAGAGAACATCTAACTTCTATTTCCCCTCATCATCCCTGGTAGTTGGTTTTCTGGCTTTTCATATTTTACCTTAGGATGTATACTTTCAATACACTGCAGCTTTGTATGTACACGGAGCTCATGTGTACTGTTAATTTTAAGTGAAACTATGCCAACGTTTCGTTTTCATTAATTTAAAAATAAAATTGCTTCTCTCCGCCACCCCTTATAGTTTCCCTATAATCAGGGTAATTATTTGGAAAATGACAGAATTGACAGAAGTGCAAATCGTATGTTGCTTAAATGAGAAGCTCTATCATCTCAGTTCCTTATTTATTTATTTATTTATTTATTTATTTTGCTGTTGTTGTTGTAAAATTCTGGATTATGACTGGAATCTCGTTATGGTTAATCTGAGCAGAAATCGATAATATAAAGATTTAATGAGAATGAGAATAATCTTCATTATGCTCAATGTTATGTTGGAGAGTGAAATTTTCTCACGCAAAGAATTGCGCCCGGTGTCTTTGACACAGGAATTGAAATGCTTAGCCTTTGGCTCTGCCGATGCCACTTCAGAGTAACCAAACATAATAACCTGGGGAAAGTAAACCGCGACACGAGAAGACTTCGCTACGTAAAATTGAAAATAATGGACGTGATTTTCCTCTCGAGGAATTTTCAATTCTGGAATAAAAATGTTCTTCATATCTAATTAAAGTTGCGAAGGAAAGAGAGAAAAAAAAAGAAAGAGATGTTTTGGCTCGTGGTAACGGCCTTTCTGTTGTTGTTGTTGTTGTTGTTGTTGTCTTTCAGAGATGGAAGAAGAAGAAGACAAAAACCATATTAGTAAAGAACTCGGTAAGGCATGAACGACCTTCAGCTAGTGGTGATGGCAGTTAGGAAATCAACCACGTGTTGTGTGAAGGGTATTTATGGGGAATCGGCGAAAATTAAATAGGATGGGTTAAGGAATAATAAATTAGCAGTTCGTTGTGGGTCGAAGCGAATGACGGAGGAGGCCCGTGGGTAGGGATTTATGGACGAGAACGATGCGGGAAATCCAGACAGATCATGAAAATCCGAGAACTCCCTCGGCCATGAATTAATCAGTGATAGCAGTAATAGGGAGACCGTGGGAAAAAGAAAGCGCCGGGAGAACCGTGTGGGCACGTGGGCCCCCTGTATCGGTACACGGGGCTGTAATCTACACCGTAATCGAAGACCTGCAGTGACGTCAGATGGAAGTGGCTCGGCCGGGCGGTCATGCATTGTCCGCAATCAAAGAATACAGGGAAAACAAAATAAAACGAAAGCAGTTCGATCAAATTTAATTTTTTGTTGTTTTTTTTTCTCTCGAAGAAACAAAGCTGATTCGCGATATATATATATATATATATGTAGAAATCGTAATGAGAATTAGTTTCCGTTTTAAAATAGTGTCGGAGGAAAGAGTTTTGATCCGTTTAAATACTCATCTAGTTATTATTAGACGACATGAAGAACCCATCCAACATGGACGGCTATGGTTCATCTAACAGTACGTTCCAAAATCGGTTCCGCTAAAGTGCGCAATTTAAAACAAAGCAAATTTAGCTCAGATCAGCTTCTTGGTTGCGCATATAACCAACCGACAGATGGCGCTTTAGACACATGCGCGGAGCGTGTAATTCGTTTGAGTCTGGGAAGAAAGATGAGGCCAAACGCCAAGAGATCTCAGAACCGAGGTTTAGCGTGTGGAAAAAAAAATTCTGCTTCTAAAAATGGTGCCAGGTCAGGGGAAGACAACTCATAAAATTAAACCGACTACGACGAAGTTAGCATTTCATTTCGCTTCGGTTGGGACGATATGAGGAAATTCGGCAATTAATAGAGTTATGGGATCTTAGCCCTGACGGCGGTGGGGGGGGGGGACAAAACTCTGGTCCCCTCGGTAATCAGCTGAATTTTGAAAAAGGTAGAAAAAGCAGAGGTTTTTCGAGATGCAGCGGAAGGCAGGCGGTCCATCTCATCGTCGAAATGGTACTTAGTTTCTGGTCTTTTTAAATGGCTGAAGCGGCCGCTTGTTGTTTTCTTTCAGCGAGGCGCTGCTATTATTGTACCTTCGCATTGTTGATTACAGCTTTTCCCACCAAGAGGCCGGCTGACTGCACAATGACGTTGAAAAAAGGAGGAGGGAACAGAAGCCGGGGATCGGGTCCAGTAGAGCCGCGTGGATCATCGTCGTGTACAGGGAGCCAGGGGCGTACAATACCATCGATAAACGATGTTCTATGGATATTTGTTCACCAGCTCGTGCTGACACGACAGGTGTCATCAGCAGCGGGGCCCGAACGGACAACTTACCTGTCGTAAATTTAGAAAGGAAGAAAAAGGGGGGTTGTTGTTTTTTTCTCAAAAAACTAAGGAGCAACACAAATAAGAATAAAATAAATACTGATAGAATGTAATTCTGGGCAAATTCACCGACCCGTTAAAAAATGGTAAAATTAGGCCCAAATCTAGTGTAACGGAGCCAGCTGAGGGCTCCACACACACACACACACACACACACACACAACACACACACACACACACACAACACACACACACACACACACACACACAACACACACACACACACATAACACGCACATATACGCACACACACATAACACGCACATATACGCACACACACATAACACGCACATATACACACAACACACATACGCACACACATAACACGCACATATACGCACGCACACATAACACGCACATATACGCACAACAAACACACACACACATAACACGCACATATACGCACAACACACATAACACGCACATACACGCACATATACACACAACACACATACGCACACACATAACACGCACATATACGCACGCACACATAACACGCACATATACGCACAACACACACACACACACATAACACGCACATATACGCACAACACACATAACACGCACATACACGCACATACACGCACATATACACACAACACACATGCACATATACGCACAACACACACACACACACACCTACCTAACGTTTTGCGCAGTATTTCAGAGTTTTCCTCACACCTGTGATAAGAAACTCTCGTGTGTACACGGGGCAAATATAGATGTGTATTTAATTCATACCTGATAAATGGGATTGCAAGAGGCTGTTTTTTTAAACAAATATGGCTCTCGTCTGATAAAAGATCCTGCTTACACAAATAAGGAAATTTCTTACACTGAAGAAAAAAAAGGAACAGGTCCGCAAAGATTCGTGACTTGTACATCTACTCTGAATCGTGGTCTCGAGAGAAGTTCCGAGATTTTCTTTACATTTTGTCCTCGCCAAAGGTGTGGAAAACTTCCAACGATAGACAGGTGCGATCTATTGTAGACAACGTCGGTTATCACCGGCACCGCATTGTAATCACAGCCGCCCGTGGATATGTTAATCAGCGATGACGTCAGACAGGAAATTATAAAAAAAAAAAAGGTCGCTTTCGGCATGAATGACCCCTTGTTGATGACTACCGCAATGATAACGCATAGTGTATATGTCCCGGCCACCCAGGTATCAAAGAACTCCCCTCCCCCCGGCCGATTCCATTAGCACCCACGCCCTCTTTTGACAAAGCTAATATAGCGGTGAAAAGGCGAATTGGAAAACCCTTACAGCGACTAGAAGCAGATGTCCCTCCGAAACAGAGGCTTGTCTGTACGACGGTCGCCATATTGCTAAAGGAATTGGTTAAAAAGATATCAATTAAAAGAAATCTCTGGGTATAATTACGAGGAATGTCTTAGCTCGGACAGTGTGTTTGCAAACAACTGTAGCTTTTACCAGTCACCTGGAAAATCGTCATTCACAGTTGGACAAAGAGCCCGGCTATTCAGCGGCGAAAGAAGAAGAAATGAAAGATGTCTTCGAAAACAATGGCCGGAGAAGTGCTGGAACGGACTAATCCTGCACCACTCATGTGGTGTGAGATCGCCTTAATAATAATAATAATAATAATAATAATAATAATAATAATAATAATAATAATAATAATGTCATTAAAAATTATTCCAGGACTTAGGCACAAATTAGAATTAGAAAATAACCGCTAGGTCTCTATAGACAAACAGCCAAGGTAACATTTTGCACGTCTGCTTAACTTGTATATAGGATCTGTATTTGTCAGGCTTACAGAAATAGAAGCGGGGAGATCGATATTCCTGTGTATGAAGTTTCACTTAGCGGCACCAGTGGAGATATTTGGTTGTTGATCTACCTTTGTTTGTATTTCCTTAGAGGGAGGAGATCTGCGCACCGAAAAAAATAAAAGATGGAACTCTGTTTCACCGACTCCGCGTCGTCGTCGAACACCGTAGCGAGTCTCGAAGCCCGACAGCAGTAAGCTGGAAGTTGGTGGGGGGAAGGGAGTGAGTTACCGCTTAGCTTTGATGACCAAAGCGAGTTACCTGGGTACGGTTCGGGGAGAGACCTTACCTCATTGTTGGATGGGGGAGAAAAGCAGAAAATCCGGAGGGAGCTCACGCGGTGAAGAAGAGTGAGAAGAAATTGCAACAGAGGAGATAGATATGGAAAACCGAGCCAACCCCGACCGGGATTCGAACTGGAGCCTTTGCCAGCTGAAAGTTATTGCTACATTCTTGTCTCCCGAAGTAGGTACTAATGTGTTCGAGATTCCCAGCTCAGTCCTGGCCAGTTATTTTTGGTTTGTTTTCTGTAAAAAAGGAACACAACCCATTACAAGTCAAACGCGAGGGTTTTCAAATAGTTGGCACAACGGCAGATGCTTGGACATCTATCGTGTTCAATAAATAATAAATTAATTAATAATAATGCCAATTATCTGGAGTCGGGGGTTTTTAGAAATATCTAATTCTCCTTTTTCTTGCTCTGCCGGTGCCTGTAAATCCAGAACTTCCGACTTGGGCAGGAAGGTCTTTCCAAGAATTCTGGGAAACAACAAAAACAAACTGAAGAGCCCGGATGAAAGCTGAATGACGGATTAGTTGGGGAGGAGGAGGGGCCACCCATATGTCCCCCAAAAGATGTGTACAACACTTTTCTATAGCCGGACCCTTGCTGACTAGAGAAGGGGAATGTAACATTAAATGTGTTCACTGATAATGTTCGTTGAAAAATTGGCTCCTACACTTGATGTCTGTTGACTACAACTAAAAATTGTGAAATTTTATAGTAGACCCCTTTAAATTAGGCAGTAAATTGAATATGTCTAATTTAAACTTATTCTGAATTATGAGCCATTTTAAACATAATTAGTAATATGTATTAGGCAGCTGAGATGACGCAACACTAATTAGTGATTCAATGTCAGACTCTCTCGTTCTATTATAATTGTTACGAGATTTCAAAATTGTAACTTTTTAATATAAATTTTTCAATCTATAATTTGGTATTTTAAATTTTTTTTCAGTTATTTATTTTGTACTTATATATTTAAAAAAAAAAAATTTCCCAGATATATTTTTGATATGTTGACCTAAATTTAGTTAATGTTTGCTCCCTCACATGTGATGCTTTGCTAAGAGGTCCGGGTCCCTAACTGTAAACATCTTAATTGAGTTGTTTGTTTGTGACTTTTTAAAAGCATATCAATAATGAATGGTGGTGGGTGCTCTCTCGATACTTCTTGGCATTAATCGTAGAACCTCGTGTGACTGTACAATTCAATCAGTTATTTATCTGCATTTCATCGGCAGAAAGCAGGACATGCGTTCGAGAGGCCTCAGGGTTATTTGGAAAGATTTTCATTCTTTGCCATTGTATGGCGCGAGCTCGAACCGACGGCGAATTTAATATTTTCCAGGTTGGAGGCTAGAGTTAATAAATTCTTGGTGACGGTGAGTTTCACTGAAAATGTAGACATTTAAGCAGAAGCATTTGAAGAGGTATTCATGTTTGTGTTGAACAGAAGTTTTATAAGGAAGTGTTTGCATTTATATACTTTGGATTTTAAAAATCTTCTGAACCTCTGAGTCTTAAGGAATGGTTTTCGACTTTAGATTTATATTATTATACAGCCCTAATATATTCAGGTATAAAGCGGTCACAAATGGCGTTATTGTCAGCTGGGGGGGTTTTCGAATACGTCTGGTGCAGCTAGAAAGATACTGGCAAAGCGAAAAGCGAAGGATCTAGCCGGGCTCGATGAATGAGTTATACCAAATAACCAAATCGAAAATGTCCGCCGCTGAAAAAATACTACAGCAGACGTAGAGCGTACAGGTGAAACACCCCAGTTTTCCCAAACAATGAAATCTTAACCCCTTGTCAACCTCGCGGGTACAGCAGCGGTGTCAGAAGGTACCGAAGCTTCAGCATCAAATGTTGGATGCCACAAATCCGGTTCTGCGCACGATATGTTCCAAAAGGTCACGGCTGTAACTGAAATTCGTGAATGGACGAGATGTGCAGCAGGAACGTTGTACGGAGATAAATGCATGCAAATAGGGATCACATTGGAGTTGCGTGTCCAGGGAAAGCAGCAGTTTTTGGTGGTTTACCTCTTGGAGTAAGGCTTCGTTGCAAAGACGAAATGTGATCATTTTTGATCCTGCGGATTTTCTTGTGCAGAGTAGAAATATCAGAATGTTTCCGAGACCTGAACGTAGCAGCACAGGAAGCTTTGCTACTGGACAATCGACGGGATAAAATTTGAATGCTTATTCAATAAAATTGGCGATCTGCTGGACCATGATTCTGAAGGTATCTGGCAGATAACCAAAAAAGTATATCTAATAACGCGTGGACTACGCCAGCCACAGTTGGAATCTTTCCCAAATGAAGCCCAGAAGTCAGAATAACAAAGTCATTTTCTCTGCTGCTTGGTGTAAGGAGTTTCTCCGATTCGAGTACAGCCGTGTGTAGCTTATTCCCTTATGGCCCGGATCGTAGGAAGGCGGATGATTCTCGGGTTAACGGTAATGGATTTATACATAGGCAATTCTGTAAGCTGTGTTTTCTGAAGTTTCAGAGGCTGGATTGTATGATACAATACCTGATGCAATTCCTGATGTGCCACGCAAAGATCAACTAGCAGCTATGGATAGAAAATAGAAAACCAACGAAGCGTTTTACTCGAGTCAAAGAGGTTACTGACAAAACTGGAGAGAGTCTTGCCCAAGAAGTTCTTTCAATCCATTGCAGAAGGGAACATCGTGCTCATTCGTTCTATAGAAAGACATTTTCCTCTGCCTTAGATTCTCTTCTAGCAGAAGACTGTGACAAAACGGGAAACAGCGGAACTGCTGTTTGAACATTTCTGGATGCGCTAAACCCAAGCAAACTGAAAGTTCAGAGATTCAGAGGTTGCGTACACAGTATACAAATGGACTTCCATCAACCGCACCCGCACTGCTTCAGGCTGAAACGAGAATGTTCTGAAAATAGTGATGAGTCACAAAGCAACATTACGTAAAATATGCTACTGATTTTGCAGTTTGCGAAAGTCAATGTAGCTTTATTGCCAACAACGGCACACATCCTCACACAGTGTACGGTGCAAAGATGGAAGGATTTGTAGCAAACTGCTTTCGCGTGGTAGCTCACGAAAGCGTGTGCGCGTCTTTTGGGCAAGACCTGTATACCGTGTTTCGTTACCTCTTATAAATAGCGCTTTATTTATTCTATTATTGTTTTGATATTTGCCGAAGGTCTTTCTTTCCTTGGCGTTACAAGGCGCATGGTGGGATGCATTGTGTGACCTGGCTAATGCGACATTGTATACTCACTCTGAATCACGAGGAAGCCATTAGCAACGGCCAAGTGTCTCCGCTTTCCACTGACGCTGTTCCCGCGGCGAAGGTTCAAACTTCGCCGGTAGATTTCTAACGCGACGCCCCTTCCCACGTGCTGTTACTTAATCGTGTTGCGCAACACGGGGTGGGTGGGGGGGGGGGCTACTGAATCCTGAAACTAAGACGCAGGACAAACAGAAAGGCTATTACTACTACTACTAATGCTTCGCTGTTGGCTCTAGGAAAAGACGGGGGCAATCTTCAGGGGTCGGAGGAGCTGCGAACAGTCAGAGAGAGAGAGAGAGAGAGAGAGAGAGAGAGAGATGACGTCGGTACACACAGAGGGATGACGTCAATACACAGAAAGAAATGACGTCAGTACAGAGAGAGAGATGACGTCGGTACACACAGAGGGATGACGTCAATACACAGAAAGAAATGACGTCAGTACAGAGAGAGAGAACTCTGACCCGAGATCACCTGACAAAAATAAACCGCACAGTAATACCGACGTCCGTATTTGAGCGCCATCTTACGGCATTTCGTCGGATATTGATATTTAAGTTCGTCCACTGCCTCATTGCCAATAATTGTCCAGCCCACGGCCGGTGTGGTTCACGGATGGCGAACATTTCTCTTAATCCTAATGGGAATTTATTGAAATTCTATATAGAGATTTCAGCAACAAAGTCGTTTAAGTGTTAGAGAAATAGGAAAAAAACAACAACAAGAGGACCCGAGGCACAGAGAAAGAGAGAAAGCCCCAGACCACTATTTTGCTGAATGTCACGTAGAAAGCAGTTTTTTCCCTTTCCTTCATTGTCATTATTAAGAGAGAGAGAGAGAGAGAGAGAGAGAGAATAACCGCCTTCGGCAAGAGAGTCATCAGACCAAAGCCTTCCTAGATAAAAAAAAGAAGAGAGAGACTGGCGCTGTGCGAACATATAATGAAATTTGTATTTAAAAATAATTTTTGAAAAACGTGACAGAATTTTTTTTTTAAAAAATTACATCACAGAAATTGTGATCGGTTATTCCCCTTGCGACTGTTCCACAAATAAGAAATACGCAACACCGTTTAGAGAAGATAATCTGTTGTTTAATGTATACCTGTTAAGTTACTTTTGTTGATGGCTGTCAAGGAAGATTTGCATTTGTACTGGCTTTGGAATATATCTACCACTAACGGCGTACCTTTACTTAAACATGATCAAAAATGACCTGATAAGGAATAATAATAACAGTAATAACGAACTTTGTTTTCTGAGCTAGAGAGAAAAACTCTTAGAATATTTAAATCGGCAGATATGTATATATAAGTGAACAAATAACAGAAAAAAGAAAAGATTTTTCACTTGGCAGAATATTAAAGAATGTCTTCCAAACTCGGCCGTCGACCTGTAGCAGTTTACCATTTCTCCGGCTTTTCGAAGAGTCAAGACCTTTTCCGACTAGAGAGAGTTAACTTCCGTTTGTTTTTCTTTTTTTTTACAGCTCATCTAAATTACCCATAATGCTTCAGCTCACTATCAAGTTTTCTTATGGAGAAATTCGTCCTTATTATCGCTTCACCGTCAGCCACGGCTCATTGGCAACAATGCGCTTTGTTTTGTCTCTTTTCTAACTCCTGACAACATGGCCGCCGTTTGACGATTAAAGTGCGGAGCAGCGGCAAATGGAATCATATTGTTACAAGAATCTGTTTTTATGTCATTTGTCAATTCAATTTTCAGTTTACTTCAATAAAAATAAAACATTAATTTAATTTGAATTTTCAATTTTCTTGCCATGAAAATTGATTTAATTTTTTAACTTCTCAGCGTCGCACCAAGTGAAAACGGAAATTGCCGTTCAGCGAGAAGCTGATTGGAAACGAAAGAATACGAATTTTACTTGAAAAAATACACTTTTATGAAATTAGTCTCAATTCTCTATTAATTCATTTTCCTATTTCGCAATGAAGCAATATCTTCATATAAAGTGTCTTCAGAAATTCGCCAATGAATAATGAAACTTTCAGAAAAATATCACGTTTGAAAACAACAGCAGGAACGCAGAATGTATCCCATACTGTCTTTTGCCATTACTACTGAAATTAATATTCCACTGTGGAAATTTAATTGCGCGTAGAAATTAAACGATGCAAATTATATGAAAAATTTATTCGCCAGAGTATAAAAAAAATAATATTTTTTTTTTTTTTTTTAGAAAAAATGGAGATTTCTTCGGTTCAGCTTCAAACGGCTCCATTCAGTGTGGATTCCGTGAAATAGAGTCTTACCAGCGGAAACCTCTCCACAAATCAGGGTTATTAAAACCCTGACGATTCCTGGAGTTTTCTAAAACCTTTTATTCGTTTTCATAACCACGTGGTCGAAAGAGATTACTTTCGGTAACAGAACCTGAAGACCGACCGACTGGCCCCGTGTTTCTGACCAACAAAGCCCCATTACCCCCCCCCCTGGCAGACGTGCATGGAACTCACATTCTTAAGCACTAAAAGATAGATAAACGAGTATTTTATGTACGCGTAATTTATTATGGTGTGTATCAGAGAACATCAAGCCGATCTCGTGTGGTACGGCCGGGTGGAACAGACCGGAACGGAGCGGAGAGCAACTGCATAGAGAGGTCGCGGGGGGGGGGATATCTATAACTGCCGACCGTAGCCGTCGCTGGAACGCAGCATCACAAATCAGGACGTTCTGGTGTTGGAAGTCTGGTTCCAGCCTGTCTCGCCGTCTATCACGTTCACCTGTAAAGTTCTGGGCGTGTGAGTAACCAAACGTGAGGCAGCATCATGAGGAAAAAGTTGCGAAACTCAAAATAGGCCGCAGAGAAAAAAACCCGGATGCTGCTTTATATGATGACGCTTTCCAAAGAGCTCTAATTAAAAGATAGCAAGGAGGACTGAGTTATAATATATATATAGTGAGCAGTAAATTCTCCACACGGTTTCGGTAAAACAACCACGACGCCAGAGAATTCCAATGATCAATTATGCGGTGAATAGATCGACGATTCTGATTGGATGCCGCCATTCACGAGCAAAACCGTTACAAACTCCCAACCCCCCCCTTTTTTTTTCTGCGAAAATTCTATCTGGATCACGCGCAACAATTTTCGTCGGCTGGCAAAAAAAAAAAAAAAAAAAAGGGGGAGGGTCTGTCGCGTGCGGCCGACTTCGAGAAAGCAGGGGCCAGGGGACGTGGCGAGTCCGGGTCGCGGTAAAAGTAAAACCCGAGTTCTAACCAGATAAGAGAACCCGTCGTCATTCGTTGAGGAAGTAGACGCGCTCGATACCGTGGGCTTGATGGCATTAAAACTTACGGCCTTCAGCTGAAGGACGAACACCCGACTAAAGTTCAATCTGCTAATTAACCTGTAATCATTTTCCAGCTGGCAGCCGCTCGACAGAAACCGAAGTGACAGTGCGATAGAATCGGATTTAGAAAAAAACATTGTTAACCATAAATGGAGCAAAACCCTGGCAGCAGGCGGAGCATCACGTGGAGACGTTGGTAATCCTTGTCACTTACATAATGAATTTACGCTCTTCTCTCCTCTACGGGGATGGAGTTGTATGAGCCGCAAAGCTTCCACGGCTTCTTGTAATAACCAAATTAAATTAAACTAAAACAGTTGTTTTGGGAGGTTTTACAAACAGAATTACCTTTGTGGCTACGTGATAAATAACAAAAAGGAGATCCGAGTTTCTTATATGAAATACCCGACTTCCTTCCAACGGTTAATTGTGTGCGCGCGTTTCGATTACCAAACTAAACCTCTTGGTCTTTAAAAATTCTTTCGTCTTTCCGTATGGAAGTGGAACTAATAAATCTACAGTCTTTCTTAGAAGTTTGCCTTTGACGGTACACCGCCGGAAACCACATAAACGGATCGGATCGCCTTTTGGCAAAATCACGCCGAATATAAAATCCGTGAAAACAAAATTTTTTTCCCTCTTGATCCTAAGAAACTGGCCAGCGCGTTTTAAAATGGCTTTTAAACGTTAGCGACAGCTTTATCGGCACAGTCGCGATAATAATTAAGCTCACCCACTAAAGCAAAATGGAATTTTCCTTTTCTCAGCCATCCACGGGTCTATTAGACGGCTTCTATCTAAACTACAGCCTCGCTCTCAGTTCTGCGACGTCATTTCCGGCACTCTGACGTTGTTGCTGTCCGAAAGCTACTATGATTTAAAATTATAAAGCGGATGTAATTAGAAAAATTATAGTGGTATCGCGTTTGTGCGTAATGAAGTTCTTGCTTCTTTCCAAAAGTCTTCGATACTTCTACCTATTATAAAAGAGACTAATTTCGGGTGAAATACAAGACGGAGAGCACACAGTGGTTTTAAATGCCTATTAAAGTAAATCTGTATGGTACCTGAAGCCTTTGTAGCTGCTAATAATTAATAAACGTTCCCACAATGCACTGCTACAAAGACGGACAACCTGCTCAGCCCCTGTATGATTCCGCTAGAATTTATGATGCAGATCTTTAGTATTTAAGAAGTTGGCTAAACAGCATCCCCTTTTACAGGTGAATTGAGTGCACATTGACATCTCAAAAAACTAAATCTGGTAAAACGGGTTGGCCGATGAGAGGAACAGAAGCCTTATCGGAATGTAGACACTGAGAAAGCCGTGCTTAGCCGCTAGAATCGATGCTTTTTAAAGAAGCTCTACTTTCGTTTAAAGGAAGATATTCACGTTGTGAACGACGACAAAATCTGTCATAAATGATTAGAAAATTATTTTGATCGTTAATCTTCATGGGGGATACAGAAAGAGCTTATGTATTTCCATATTCTTCGGCAAATAACTTTGGAGCGCAAAACGCCGACGTGGACAGACTGACTAAAATAAGACTTATAGCGATTTAGAAGTTTTTAATTCCGGATATTTAATGAAATATGTGAAGAAGAAGGAAAAAAAAAAAGGTTTTCATTTAAAAGCTAATATTTTTAATTTTAGCAGACGTATTTCTAAACTTCAGAACGTCTATCACAAAGCACACAAATTGGAATCTTGTCAGTTGTTTTTTACATTGCTGTCAGTCGCTTGAAACTAACAGAAATCAATATAAAGTTATCGACAGACTGTGACATTTTACGGATGACCGAAGAAATCAGAGGAGGAGGATCAATAACACTACTTAGCCCCGTAACTAAAAATAACTCTTACGTTAATAATTCTTAGATTTATTAAAACTTTTTCCTCGGGTCGAAAACCCTGCGAAATTTGGTGGTACAAAATTATCATATTTAAGCCCGTGGGCCCCCTTAAAATTAAATAATAAAGGGAGTGAAAATTGTGAATTTAAATTATCTCCCCCCCACAAAAGTAAAAACTATCTCGTATATTTTTTAATCACTGTGTACATAACTGATATGTCTTGCTGGCATATGGAACTTTTCCTATTCATAATCCAGCTCTAACAACTGAGATCCGTGCAAAATATAACGCGAAAAAATAGTAAATTAGATGCTAAACCCAAAGTAGAAAACTTAAGCACCTCAAATAATAGAAGGAATGATACTGTACATCGCAGGTATTTTTGATTTTATTTGCCACTGGGAGTGGTAATTATCCAGAACAGCCAAACGATGTAGTAGAACCTTTATGTAAATGTTTCAAATTTGGTGTTTACAAATATATTTATTTTAAATATTTTCTAACTCGCTGACGTTTATTTCCACGCCGCACAGGGAAGTTAGTGATGGCTTAAAACACTGTGGGTGCTTGTATCACCACAGAGGGCGCGGTATGCGCTGTCCAGCGAGGTAATCAGAGATGAGTCGGTCACGCTTATTATATATGACCATCTCAATTTCAGAAAGCATCCGTTCTTACCGTCAAATTACCCGAATAATCTCACGTGCATCAGCAGGTTCATTCAAACGAGCCCTCTGACGATAAGTGTACGATGAACTAAACAAAACGGGAAACCTTGTATAAAAGGCGAGTTCGTATTTTGAATTTGTTTTTTGTTTTGTTTTGTGGTATAGAATGATTCATCTGTTCTAATCACCGAGGAAGAACACGATCTCGCAGGTCCTTCGAGCTTCGTGGCGGAGAGTAAAAGGGAGAAGCTTAACCTCTGGACACCGATTTCAAGTCCCCGAACGCTGAGCGCATGGCTTCCTCCCCCTTTGCCGACAACGGTCAGTGAGGGGTTTTGTGGACAGGCTCGTGAAATTTCAAATATCCGTTACAGATATTTCAAGCAGTTTTTAAGAACAGCTTAATTATTAATATTCAGAGAGAAATTTATCTAGAAGAGGCAAAGGGAAGCCCACCTGAAAGTTCCAAACAGTTTATCTTCCTGGTTTTTTGATTCTGTATCTGTTCCGTTTACTTACTTTTATATATTAAACAGCTATTAAATCAAGCAGCTAAACGGGTTTCACAGATATGTGCATTTCGATACGACGTTTTTTCAACTCAGTAACCACTCTGTCTTCGCAGATGCCTACATTCAAATATGGTGAAGTCTACTGCCGGATATGACGTCACAATTTAACGGATCCATCTGAAAAAATAAAAGACCGTCTTGTCAGCTCCTTACCAATCAGATCCTGGGAATTACAATTGTAATAATATTTGCAAATGTATTGTATGTGTTACTTTGGCACATTCGGCTTTGGTTACTGCTGCATTGTCGACATATAATCAGGGTTCTCTGTGTTGTTGTTTTTTTTTCCGTGTAGCAATGAATGAATTCTAGTAACAGAGCCAGAGAGCGGTTGTCCCAAGGAAAGCGTTGGGAGTCCTACGTCAGGTGAGCATGGGCACTTCCGACCTGGGCAAGGGAAGCCGTGTCTGGGGAGGTACGCCAAACCGAGCTGACTCCACGAGAATCGAACCCGAGGGGTCCGGTAGTCCATCACTGGACGACCACTGCCTGCCCTGCTTTGTTCGGTATCTTAGGAGAAAGCGGACACCAGCCGGAAGAAAGCCTATTCATCGCGAAGGCTCACGAGGACGAGAGAGAACGGAGATCCTGGATTTTTCGGCCAAGCGACAAGCCCAGTTCAAATTAATCCAATCTCCCATGTTACGCAGGTCTGGCGGACGAAAGCGAAGTCGAAGCGGACCCCAGGTCGGCTAACGAATCCGCGATGACGGGTGGGTGAGTCAGCGTGCCGGGGTCCTCTTTCAATCTGTGACGTTGGTGTATCACGTGGCCTGTCCTTGGTCAGGGAGGAGGGGAGAGACGGCGGCGGCTAGACTCGGTGATAGTGCAAGATTTGACAGAGCCAAACAAGCAATGAATCGATAGAGAACTTCTTTAGTGGCGCGGTACACACACACACACACACACACACACACACGGTGCAAAAATATTTAAAAAGAAAAAAAAAATTAAGAAAGCGAGATATGTTTGGTTGATAAAACAAAGCCATATCTCTTGCTGGTTTAGTGCCTTCCGTGTCTAGGCAATGACAGGTTATATGCGGTGCCTTTGTTTGGAGCCACCTCTATGGAGCCAGACTCGGCCCGTCTGACAGCCTGGCTATTTATGTCGACGAAGATTCGAAAAAAAATTCGGTCTACGTAACTATTGTGAGGCGCTTCCTGTTTAAGCGACAGAGCACCGGTAATCAGGTTCGATATAAAATCGAAGAGGGAATTCTGGGATGTGCACGAAACACGAATATTTATGAACGATCAGGTATATATATATATATATAAAAAAAAGACAACCTGATCTCGTGAAGTGGATGGAATCTCGGTTGATGTGACGAACAGTCTCTTGATGGCCCTCTTAGACCAACACCCTCCATCAGCTACGGGTTTTTGTCGCCACCTGGTGGGGAGTTACCGCAACATGGTATAACGATAACTTTTTGTCTGCCGAAGTTGTCTTTTTCTCCTAATATGTTCGTGTGCTTTCTTCCATTCATATTTACAACAGACTAAGTATGCATTCAGGAGCAATCAAGGAGACAGGGAGATCAAAGCACTGCTGAATGTTGAAGGGTGGCAAATAAGTTAGCGGAAGATTTTACGAAACATCCAACATGGAAAACCACCTACCATTTAAAGTTGTAGGTTTGGGGGAGTGAGAGGTTCCGTTATGCTGCATTATTAACACACGAATAAGGAGACTGTAGTTAGCTCGTTATACTTTAGACGTTCTAACGTGTAATGAACCATTCACATCACGTCCCTTCTCCTTTTTCTGTCCCCACCCCTCTTCCTCCGACCCGTTGGCGTGCCCTTCCCGCTCTATATTCCCGCCACACGTATACGCAGAGTCGGTGACTATTCGCCACCGGTTAACTTTCTGCTACTAATCAACACACACAACCCCTTCTCCGAGTCCCCCCCCCGCACCCGTCTTATATTCTCCGTCTATAGCAATTTCCTCTCCCCCCCCCCGCTCTCCCCTCTATCGCCTACGCACGCATCTGAAAGTTACGGGAGGGAGCCTAGCCCCTCCCTCCCGGGCCATCAATCAAACGGTCTTTCACGAGCCTTCCAAACGCATCAAATGACCCTGAAACTTTATTTATCGCCATTGTGAAAGTCCATCTAATATGAGCGATCCAGCCGTCACCCTTTTTCAAACAGAGTTCCTTTGTAAACCAACCTAGATAAATATGTATTTCTCCCTTTCATCTCGCGTAGCGATTTACCGCCTAGATATGACACGGTCCGCTGACCATTGTGCCGGTTAGTCCATCCAGACACCATCTAGATTGATTGACTATAAACACGGCTATTATATTCATATTTCTAATCTGTGTGGGCCGGTGTTAAAAGTCTCGTGTCAGACACCCACACACCGCTGGATTAGTCTGCATTGTACACCCCATATATTGATATTTATTCAAGAAGCAAACGCCATTGAAAATTACTCATCACGAAATAATTTTCTTCGAAAAGGGAAAGAGGAAAAAAAGAAGAAAGAAGCGCAATGTCTCTGCTAACAGAGATGTTTACGCTGTAACCGTCTGATGCCCATAAGAAATGCGAGCGGATCAAGAATAATTGGGGAAATGTTTCGCTTACATAAAACACGAGGGGAATGCAAACTCTTGCAAAGCCATTTTGTTCATAGATATTAAAAATATTATTATCATCGGAATTCCTTTGAAAGGCGCTGAACTGCTTCTCTCACAACGGCTGAGTAGGTAGGGGCCCGGCGAACTTCTGGGGAAGAGACGGATGCTGCTCGCTTCTTCGGCAACTGGACGACTCGGGCGGCTTTAGGGCTCTGAAGCTGTCGAGGTCGGCCCGGGGGGTGGGGCGGGGAGAGAGAAAGTCTTCAATCCTTACTTCCCTGGAAAAGATGTTAGGGAAATGAGAGCAAGTTTTTCGTCACGACTCGAATTAGTATTCTCTGCTAATTCGCGCCTTAAGCGGAAAACGGGTCCTGGCCCCGTCGTTACGAGAACCGGCCAGGGGTCGTCTTACAAATGAAGACCATGGAGGCTCCGACAGCAACCAAAACCAGCGGGCGGAGGAGGGGAGAGAATATCATTTTTTTCAGCAGCAGGTAGTGTAAATCAGATGTCTACTGACTACGTGTCGAGCCGCGAGCGGGATCACGAAACTGATAAATGCAACTTTCTTTTGGCTGAGGAGTTTTCCCTTTTCTTCACGAAGAATTAAGAACTGTGTTTATTGCTGCTGCTGCTGCTGCTGCTGCTCTCTCTCTCTCTCTCCCTCTCTCTCTCTCTCTCTGATGCAGCATGAGCCGGGTATTTTCTCGTCAGATCTAAATGTATCTGCTGGTCAGCAGGTGGACGGTTAGTCCGGGCGGGTACCTTCAGTCACCCCTCCCACTTGGGTCCAGTCACTTCGTAAGTTAGTGTACCGATAAATTAGTCCTCTTGACGGTTGCTGAGCTGTAACAGACATTTCTGCGTTCGTTATTACTTTGTTAGTTAGTTCAGTTACTGCTAATAAACCGACGGAAGAGATCTGGGCTATCTCTCCACTTTCTGAAAATGACACGTCACTAACAATGTTGCGCTCGTATCTGATTTGTCCGATGTCAAAGGGTTACGAGAGGGTTAAAATATCACCTCACCCAAAACAGATTATTGTTACCTTTTTTCTTTCGCAAAGCAGAAAGACAGGGAAGGATTTCCGTCAGCCACACAAATAACGGCCCTTTCGGTACCAACTTATATCGAGAAACAACAGTGTGCAGTTTCAGTGACGAACACCTAATCACCTGGAAACGAGCCGGATTGAAAAGCAACAACAACTACTACATCAAAGATAAGGGAACGCATCCCAATTTACTATTACTTAGGTTAGGTTCCCGCTTCTGACTTCCGAGGTCTGACAGAATGGGATAGTGTTGGGTATTAATAGGAGTGACCGAGCCAGCTACCTGGGCACGGGTGGGATGCGAACCAATCAAGAGTCGCTCACAAAGCTCTTTGTCTTTAGATGTGAGAAGAAGAAACAAAAGAGCTTGAAGGAATCTACGCACTCAGCTGGTGGAAAGGGCGAAAAGAGATTGTATCAGGAAAGTACACCAAACCAAGCCGACCCTGACCGGTATTGGAACTCCGGCCATAGGACAGCTGACCGCCTGCCGTTTTTTATTAGGCTTCAAAGCTATGCCAATTAATCACAAATAATCAAATGCATATCAATGATAATTAATTAATTAATCTCATGTTGATACTTTCAAGACTGAGATTTTGTTTTTGGTGGGTTTCTGATGCGTGAGTGAGAACCCATATAGCACCACATCTTTACAACTATGACACAACCGAACATCATAAAGCACTAGATACAACTATGACACAACCGAACGTCATAAAGCACTAGGCACAACTATGACACAACCGAACATCATAAAGTACTACACGCAACTATGACACAACCGAACGTCATAAAGTACTAGGCACAACTATGACAAAACCGAACGTCATAAAGTACTAGGCACAACTATGACACAACCGAACGTCATAAAGTACTACACGCAACTAAGACACAACAGAACATGATAAGCACTAGATACAACTATGACACAACCGAACATCATAAAGCACTAGATACAACTATGACACAACCGAACGTCATAAAGCACTAGGCACAACTATGACAAAACCGAACGTCATAAAGTACTACACGCAACTAAGATACAACAGAACATCATAAAGCACTAGATACAACTATGACACAACCGAACGTCATAAAGCACTAGGCACAACTATGACACAACCGAACATCATAAAGTACTACACGCAACTAAGACACAACAGAAAATGATAAAGCACTAGATACAACTATGACACAACCGAACGTCATAAAGCACTAGGCACAACTATGACAAAACCGAACGTCATAAAGTACTACACGCAACTAAGACACAACAGAACATCATAAAGCACTAGATACAACTATGACACAACCGAACGTCATAAAGCACTAGGCACAACTATGACAAAACCGAACGTCATAAAGTACTACACGCAACTAAGACACAACAGAACATCATAAAGCACTAGATACAACTATGACACAACCGAACGTCATAAAGCACTAGGCACAACTATGACAAAACCGAACGTCATAAAGTACTACACGCAACTAAGACACAACAGAACATCATAAAGCACTAGATACAACTATGACACAACCGAACATCATGAAGCATTAGGCACAACTATGACACAACCAAACGCCTTGCGATATTATGCACTAAGACACAACCAAACGCCTTGCGATATTATGCACTATGACACATTTGTGGTCTTCTTAATGAGATTGTCATGTATGCTTGAAAAAAATAGTATCAGGAGTTTCAATTTACGAAACTTGTCTCGAAAGTGATACAGTTTTAGTTATGAACTAAATAAAGTTTAGTTGACGACAGACTTTAAAACTGTACCTTGAATTCGAGAGCTGGTCGTAACGAATCTGGAACGAGGCGCGCGTGAATACCACGTGATGCGCGCACCATCTTGACAACCTTGGCACTTTAAGCTTCCTTAACACGCCTGACTATATTTAATTAATTTTTTTTTTTTTTTAAATTTTAGTTTCAATGTAATCTCTGTGATAGCAAAGTTGTCATTTTATTTTTAATTCAACACATTCTTGTCTCATGAGACAGTGACACTCGTCTAACGCGAAGAAATTAAGCTGCGTCTTCTCAGGTATACAGTGAGCTCTCCTGTTCATTAACAAAACGAAAATTAAAGAGCAATCAGCCATTCTGTCAGCAGGAGGAGGACGTGTCCCTTTATCTTAAACAAGCTCTTGTTAAACGTCTCTTTCCAAACTGGCCACTTTAATGGATTATTTTAGTGTTTTCCATACTTATTTTTCAAATAAGAATATATCTAGCATTATTATTATTATTATTATTATTATTATTATTATTATTATTATTATTATTATTATTATTATTATTATTATTATTATCATCATCATCATCATCATCATCATCATTATTATTATTATTATTATTATCATCATCATCATTATTATTATTATTATTATTATTATTATTATTATTATTATTATTATTATTATTATTATTATTATTATTATTATTATTATTATTATTATATTTTGTAGAAATTCACATAACGGCCTTTAGAAAAATGTCCTAAATAAATTAGAAAGACGACTTTCATTCCTAGAAACACCATCTGAGGACTGGGCAGTCAGTCTGGTTTCCGGATAACTTCCGCCCAGGTAGGACAGCTTTCGGCAGTTTCCGGACTGGTCTGAATTTTCCGATCACGAAACAATGGAGGTTTCCTCGAAAGCTGAGAGGCGCCGCACAAATGAAGCGGGAGACAACTCACACCATTAAAAAAAAAAAACAGGAAGAAGAAGAACAGTGGTGAGTGCACGTGGTCTCTATAAGTGGTGGGCTACCTTTGGGGGGGGGTGAAGAGTCGACTTTTAGGGATCAATGAGAAAATAGGCTTCAGTTTCTATCTCTTGCTGTTTATGTTGTTGCCATTATCGAAAAAAGGTTTGATTTTGTTTTTTGTGCGGCCGTCATAGAACCTTAGTCTTATTTATCGGTGTCGAAAGTAGGTCAGAGATGAAGGGAGGAGAACTATGCAGCCCACCTGTCGACCGGTCTCCAGACGCTGGGCAGTTAATCTATTTATCGCTTTTTGTTTCTCCTGGAAAGACCAAAATGCAAAAGAAAGCAGGATGAAAGAGGACCATTCCACTGCTTTCCTCTTTGACCTTTACTAACAACTGTTTACATGTCAGTCTGTCATTTGCTTAACACACGAAGCGTAAGTATATATCACATTCCTGCTAGCCAAAGACGATATTCTTTTAAGTAAAGATTCTTGAGAGGCCTAAGTGAAGTACGTGAGATTCTGACTGCTAAATGAGAGAAAGTAAAGGATGCTGATAGAGGCAACTATGTTAACGAAGCCAGTATGCTCAGAAGACGAAGAGAAGAATTCCGATAAATTCAGAATCAAGTTAATAAAATATAAATGGAATCGCCATCAACGAGAAACACTGGCAGCCGATGCACTTTTGTTTACTTTATCAAATTTGGAAACGGAAGTAGTAGATGCTGGCTAAATATTTCTACTATAAAACATGGACAGGGGTTAATCAGTACTAATTATGTGGCTTGCTTAGAACACCAGAGTGTAACATAAATCTTGACAAACTTCGAGAAGAAAATTTTTTCTGGCAACCTTGAGACTTTAACTTTTCACACTAACAGATTTTCAAAAATCAACACATATTTTTTCTGTTATTATTAAATTCTCTTGGATGTGCTATAGTATATTGCTCAAAGAAAAACAAGATTATTTATTGTTTATATATATATATATATCTTCTTTTAAACTATTCTATGGCTTTCTGTCTACTCAGGAAATTTATATTCATTAATGGAAAGGCACTTCTTGGTCTGTCTTTTTGATGTCTGCCTATTAAAGAAAAAAAAAAAAACAAAAACTTGAAAAACAGTTTTAAATGTTCGTTGTGGCTCCAAACAATTTAAAACACAACGGTACGCCAAACTACAGTGATGTGAATAAGCTATTTCTTTTTATTGTGATCACATGACCACTTTTAGTCCGGAGTCTGCCAAAAGTTAAAGCCCTTGATTCGTAACTCTCCTCCAAATGAGACTGTGTGTATATATATAATAAATTGAAAGAACTTCCTGTTTCCCTCACAAACTATCGCTACGATCAACGCTGTTTGTGCCAAAAATATCAAATATGTGACTAACTATCTTCATGTGATTAGAAATTATCAAATTCTTCCCGTCCGACGGCTGAGAAGACGTTCGTGAATGGATTTTAAAAAAATCTAAAGTTTCCGACCTAAAAAAACGGCTGGCTAGCCGCCCGGTTTCTAAGACCTTTCCCATTGAGTTTCCTTGTTTTATTCGAGTCGAGAATAACAAAATGTCGAATAGATCCCCCCTCCACCCCGTTTTTACTGCGGCTGTGCCAAGATACGGTGCCGGAGGAATGGCTCGGCTTGTTTTGGCGCTGCTACGTTTTATATTTCTGCCAGTGCGCGCGCTCTCTTTCTCTCTCTTTGTACTAACATCATCATCATCATCATCTCTCTCGCTCTCTCTCTGAAGCTAAGTCCTTGCTCCTAATAATTCTAAAGACTGCAATAATCACAACTGATATCCTCTTCACGTAAAAAATATTAAAGGAAAAAAAGCGTATAACTTTACAAGTGACATGCAGTCGTATTACGATAGACAGATCATCATTAGCATTTCCAACATCGTCGCCAGTCTGGGGACGGGGTTGTTTCGCCGACATGGAGCTCCACGAGACCAGACGCCGCCGCCCGTCTGTCTGTGAGTGCCACGCGAACCAACGACCATTGCGGTCCGAGAAAAATCTGATGGTGGCTGCACCGAGCATTTACGAGGTCTGGTAAAAAAAACAAAACACGTGGAATCTGACTGGCTGCTAGTTTAATTTTAACCCAGAGTATGGCAGGGACCGGTTTCTATCGGACAATATTGAAACCCTGGCGTTTTCCGGTTAGGTCGAAAGGAATCCATTTTGTT
Organism: Nautilus pompilius; assembly: GCA_018389105.1. NCBI lineage: Eukaryota > Metazoa > Mollusca > Cephalopoda > Nautilida > Nautilidae > Nautilus > Nautilus pompilius. The sequence continues at coordinate 209,087 of JACATO010001039.1, forward strand.
ATCGATGTCGTTATTGTCTTTGATGTTACTGTCGTCGTTGTTGTTGCGCTGATGGCTTTACCGTCACTGTTACTCTATTTGTTGTTATTATCGTCGTTATGTATATATCATTTTTTGTCATTGTTGTCTTATTATTGTTGTCGTTATTGTTCTTTCTCTGATGATACTACTACTACTACTACTACTACTACTACTAATAATAATAATAATAATAATAACAACAACAATAATAATAATAATAATAGCTGCTATGTATTTCATGCCCAATACATAATGTTTAACAAATAAAATAATTATTCTAAATATAAAGAAAGTAAAAACAGCAGATTAAATTAATATTCGAAATCGCATAAAGGAAATTAATTTACAAATTAAAGAAATTTTATGATGACACCTGACCATTTGCATTTTAAAGGTTTTTTTTTTTTAATTAAGCATTTAACGATTTACAGAAGTGTGACAATAATTAGATTTCGTTCTAAATGCGGCTCTAGATGTTTGTTTGGCTCTGCCTGCTGACATAAAGAAACATGGATGGTTATTAAGCAGCCTTAGATGCTAAATTAGATAGGAGAGACTTTATTACTCCAAAGGATATAATTAAGCACATGTCCGGGAAAATTCGTTTTTGCCTGTGCGCTGTTTTACATTGTTATAACAATAAGCAAGAACAAAATTGAAGAAAGTGATAACAGTCACCTCCGTTATGGTGATTGAATTAATTTCGAGGCTTATCTCTCCGTTGGTAGTTTTAAGATTAATCACCATGGTCGCGACGTGTAGTATCAGTGTGAGATTAACTACTTCTGAATATTTAAATCGCTATTGGACATCTTTTCTCTTCCTACGGTGATCGCTATTCTCCAAATCTCGTCGTCAACGTGCTTTCGCTTTTTGGGTCAAAATAACTTTTGCTGGACTTTCCAGCCCTAAGTCCATCGTAACAGACCGGTTCCACCGCCATTTCCCGTCTTCCGGCTATCATAAGTTATAGCAGAAGCCACCGGGTTAGATCTTCCGTCTAGTGTTTCTTGTAAAAATGGCTACTACTGGTTCTGACAGCTGTCCTTCACTCTGTCTGTCTGCCAGTCGTTGTTCTCTCTCTCGAAGATAACTTCGCTTCCGACGAAAGCATTTGTCTTTTCTTCTTTACTTTTTATTATTTTTACAATTGTTAGCTTTTCTAACGAAAACCGACGAGATGTAAAATAAAATACAAGACTACACACTAACAACTTACAGAAATGGAAACAGTAAAACGAGAGAGTTTAACAAAATTCTTAAGCTAAATGAAGTCGGCTTTCGAAACAGTTAACGTCGCATGGAATTTTCGGTATGGTAAAGCTGTTATTCGAAAAAAATATACATATTATGGGAGTAAGGAAGAATAACGGTGTTCTCTCGAATTTTAAGCATTTAGTTTAGCCGCAGAAAAGCCAGGAAATTGCGACTATTTACTTTATTTTCAGATATTTTTTTGGTAGCGAGTTATATAGGTGGATTTTTGTTGTTGTTGTTGTTGTTGTATACCTAATAATGGGAAATTTCCGACTAAACACTGAAGTAAACATACAGTACCGTGCAAAAGTCTTGGAAAACCTTGAGCAAGCACCACTGCTTCTTTTATTTCCATTTAGAATAATGACTTGATGAAAATGGCTACGAAATCAATTGGCAATAGATGTACATTTTTGCTCAGTACTGTACGTCGTTGCATTGTTACAATGCCGGATGATACGGAAAGATGTGTTCGGTCTGGTAAGTTCTACGTGGATAAAACTAGTGGAACATTTTCGGCGCTACGGTATACGAAACCATACACTATTAATATTATTAGCATTATTGGGTGACGTCAAGAACAGGTTTGGTGGGCACTATTTGAATAGCCTAAATTCTAATATATTATCGCTGTCTACGAAATACAATTTAAAAGTTATAAAATGCAGGAATAAATAATTACGCTAAAATACTCATGTGGGATAACAACACTTCGAAAATTCGCATCTTGTGTTGTTGTTTTTTTCTTCTTGTAGTTCTCAAGGATAGTGGAAAACGGCAGCGATTGATGTTAGAGCCCGTGAGCGTGCCGTATAGCGGACTGTCACGTACCAACTATGAAGCAAAACCGACTGAACGACACGAAGTCACTATGCACAACCATGACGTGGACTAAGCCCTTTGTGATCTTGTCGACAGAAGAGCTACGGCTTCTCCCCGTACACTCCTGGAAAGCATCGAAAACTTGAATTTCCGAAACTAGTTTCTACAGATGGGCCGACTGCGAATAAATATTTTCGCTTATGAAATAAATTAAGTCCAGTTACTGATGGAGATCGTTGTTCATCTAATACAGATGAAAGAGCTGTCGATCCAGCAAGAATATCCGCCACTATTTCCTTAACGTGACCAGACTTTACCAAGACTCCTAATAACAGACAAGTAAAAATTTGAAGTCCGAAAAAGGCTGGAGAAAATTTAAGATTATTATTGTTATTTTTAAAAAAAAAAAAAATACATCAGCAACAAATAAAAACATTTAAATCAGTAAAATCTAATTGAATGTTTCCGTGTTTGTTGAAGTCGTTTTTGCATCTTATTGATGGGCGTAAAAGGAGTGTTCGTTATGGAAATCTGCTGGCTCACGGCAAAGTTTCATGATGACTGATGACAAATCTTTTAAAGTCTGGCCCCTTCTGAAAAGGACAAATCGTAGTAAGTCGGGGGTATTAGGTACATGCTGAAGTATAGATCACGGTCGCAATCTCATCGGACCAGTTTTTGTTGCACATTTTATATAGAAGAAAAATAAAATTAATTTCAGATTTAACAATATTATTAACATTATCAGAACTAGGTATAATAACGACTGGAATGTAATGTGAAAGCAGAGTCTTTAGAATATAACGTAAGTAGTATTACTGATTTAAGAATTGCTATTAATCGTTACTTTGTGTCTGGCCGGTCTAGCACGAACGAAGTGGCAGCGACGGAAGCTTTACCTTAGAAGTACGCTTTGACCTTCGGTCGTATGACGTCGATTATAGTCTCGCTACACGTTTAACTAGGAATTACTGATTCCATGACAACTTACCCGTGTAATAATTAGGCCCCGGTCTCTCCTACATTCAATAAGCACATTAAAAAGATTCTGAAAAAGTTGGTTTCTTTTTCATTACTGACAACAAGCGGACTACTTTCTGATCATCCTTCACGACACAAGTAACACGTGCTCGTGGGAAATACAGTAAATCTGCGCTCATGTCTGTTATAATTAATATTTGGTCAGGCCAGAAGACGGGAATAAATAATCATTGGGAGAATCCGTAGGCGCCGTCTCGCACTTAGCAGGCTGCACGAACTGAACTCGATGAATATTTCGCTTATTCGACTGATGATTCCACGAAAAGTAAAATTGACGGCAAACTGGTTCAGATGCTTAAGGTCCATGTCAGTCAATTTTTCATTCTTCTTCTTTAGTGTCTGAACTCCTAACGGAATTATTTGCACGTAGCGATCGGATCGTTCAAAAAGATGCTGACAGAAGCTTCGTCTCTCGCAGAAAGTTTTCGCTTTTCGAATAATCGAAAAATCTTCCCGCTGCACGAACGAATTCCGAATGACGGCTTTAGTCCAAAAGTTCTAGCGGTGGCGGGAGTTGTCGTTCTTGCGCTTGGCGCTGTTGCTAGAGAAGACAGTTGAGTAAAATCTTCTTCGTACGATCTCTACTGAGCGATTTATGATTAGGTAATAATTAACACGTATTAATTAGCAACTTTCTTTTTCGTCCAAGATGAGTGCTCTCGCTGAGATCCTTGACTCATCATCCCACTTTCTTCATCTTCATCTCCGCGTACAGCCCGTGTCCCTTTAAATGATCGGATAGTTTTATTCTCTGTTTCCCCTGTGATCTTTTCTTTTCAATCTCCTTTCCAGCAGCTCGGCTTCATTTATGTCAATCCAGATCTTTCCAACGACTTCGATTATCTTCCTTTTCTCTTGCACATTTTCCAACTTATATGAAATCGCGGTCCCTTTAAACCAAATACCCAATGTTGTTGTTGTTTTTTTAAATGCAGAGATTTCATTAAATTAAAAAGGCAAGACGGGTTCAATCCTTCACCAGTCCATTAATAAAGACGTCTTAAAGGTAAATCACCAAATTCACTATGACATTCATCACTCTTAGGTTATGACCTTTTGTGACCAAACAAAATTTTAAAGAAATAGAACTTACCTGTCCACCTGCCCCTCAAGATGTTACAAGTTTTATGATGTAAATAATTCGACCTAAGAGTATTCGAAAAAAAAACAACAAAGCATAACAGCTGTCGATCTTTAAAACATCGTGGACATTAACTTTTTTCATTTTAAAAAAGAAATTAAAGCAACATTTACGTTGATTTATTTAAGTTTGTTGACAACCGTTAACCATGTGCCAATGTCTGATCAGCAGTTCGGCCATAGATAGCATTTGTTCAGTCAGGAAAAAGTAAGATTAACATTTTTGGAATACAACACCTACCAGGTTTCTAATTACCTTTAATTTGTAAAAAAAAGAAAAAGGGTGAGACTATTCAGGAAATAAATAACTGACAAGCGGAATATTGTAGATAAATGCGTGTTTCTTGTTTTTGTTTTCTGCTGCTCTCTGTTCTTTCTCCACAGTGAAATGTTTTGTGAGTGAAACCGTCAATCTGAATCCTAGTATGAAATAGCAAAAGTGTAGTGCCAACAAACTCTTTACTAGCGTCATCATTAATTAGCATCAAGTCAACAGGTAATTAATAAAGAAAATGCAGAGCAGCCACACGAAGTCTACTGTCTCATATTGCTCTCGCTACAGAACTTAGAATACTTTCATACAGAACTAAATATGTAAATTAACAATTTTCCATAACAATATATCTAGTTCTTTCTACCTTCAAGAGATAAACCCTTTATCTATTTAGCTAGGCAACTTATATGACGTATAAAGTAGAGAATCAAGATGGGCGAATTGAATAATCATTACGACTGTGTGTGGCGTGTCAGATCGTGAGATCAGTGTGGTGTGTCAAACTGTATCGTCATTACGACCCTGCTTGGCGTGTCAGATCGTGAGATCAGTGTGGTGTGTCAAACTGTATCGTCATTACGACCCTGCTTGGTGTGTCAGATCGTGAGATCAGTGTGTCAAACTGTATCGTCATTACGACCCTGCTTGGCGTGTCAGATCGTGAGATCACTGTGGTGTGTCAAACTGTATCGTCATTACGACCCTGCTTGGCTTGTCAGATTGTGATATCAGTGCTTGATATGTCAAACTGTATCGTCATTACGACCCCGCTTGGCGTGTCAGATCGTGAGATCAGTGTGTGGTGTGTCAAACTGTATCGTCATTACGACCCCGCTTGGCGTGTCGGATCGTGATATCAGCTACACCTTAAGGTGCTTAGAAAAGACAGACGCGGTCGTATTCCATGGAATCAAAATAAATTCTGGTAAACAAAAGGAACCGGTCCGGTTTCTCTATTCATCTCTTTTGCTTTCCCATCAGACAAACAACACTCACCAAAAAAAAAAAAAAAGTTAGAAAAGATGGTGGTTGGGTGAATAAAATTGTCTCCAACTCACGAAAATAGCGCTCGCTGCCTATCAGAAATACTGGAATCCTGATACAGACAAGGAACGAACGCAGGAAGCATAGATGGATGGAACTGCTGTCAAAAAGTATGGTCAAATAGAATCTAGCAGTGCATAAACTTTCTATGTGGTCTCTGATAAACAAAGTATAACAAATAGCAGACGTTTTATTAAAATGAATTCTTTAAACAGTAAATAATAATAATAATAATAATAATAATAATAATAATAATAATAATAATAATAATAATAATAATAATAATAATAATAATAATAATAAATTTAATCCAAAACATCCAGAACCACTGAATGTTTAACGATGGTTTTGCCATTGTTTTAATTAAGTCTGGTACAATACGTTCTTGTGGATAACGAATTGTCACTTCCAGGTGAGTAGAAAAAGGCCAGGGTTAATTAACGATACGAGCGAGCATCAGGACCCGTGACCGGTTAAATCTCTCACAAAAACTGCTTTTACCGAACGGTACACAAAGATTCTGTTGCGTAACCAACCGAGCAACCAACCAGTGCCAGAATGCAACTTAAGAGCACTTGTTTCGGCTGGTATCGGTTGGCACCGCAGCCACGTTAGGTCTGCCGAACCACGCCCTGCCAACAGCGGAGACCCGACCACACACCTCTCCAGCGATGGACCGCCTAATGAATTTAACTTTTTAACGCTTCTTTGTTGTTGTTGTTGTTTTTTTTTTTACGTATTTTCGAAACCTCACCGCCCCGTCTGTGATGTGATGGAGATCCTGGCTAATAAACTACCGATACACCCGTCCGCGCACGGAAAAGTCTTATCTACAGATGCCGGTCAAAATTATTGTAACCCCTAAAATAGGTCCAGTCATCACTCTAGCAATTCTAACCATTTGTTTTGCTTCCGATTGATCATTTTAAGTATTTCTTTCATCAAAACAGTAAACTGTGCATTTTTAAAGTATAATACTTCATCACCCACTCGTTGCATCATCGGCTTTAATATGTTAAAATTCCTTTTTTTTTTACTTTGTGACATAAACTGAGCTCTTCGTATTTTGTTTAAAAACATAGGGCGCAATAATTTTGCCAGCCAGTGTAGATATCGAAAAACTGGACGTGTACTAATATTTTAGACAGATAACGATCTCGGGGTTTCCCTCCATCGCTTTATTAGTAGTAAAACCAGCTATTGGACCTATTTTTCGGGAATTATTCGCTGTTCCCATCCATCATCAGGATTAGTTTGTCCTTGATGATGGCAAGAACCTCGAAATGTCGATTAGCTAGATGTATTAATAATAGGGCTATGGGAAGTAAATAAAACATCACCAGAGATTCCCACCTTATTTTAGAAAATCGATATCTGAATGTTAGAACTGGCTCATTAGATATGTTAGAAGGACCTTCTCCCCCAGACATACCTACAGGTAACCGCCTTTAAGAAGTCTTGTCTAGCTTTGTTTAAAAAAGACCTTTCTTTAATTAATTCACCGTTTAATATCTTCACAAAAACTATTTACTTCAGTTGTCAGGTTGAATACATTTATTCCACTCTTCCCCGAACTAAATACGTCGGTTGTCTGTCCCCTCCGGTAGATGAAGAAGCTGCTCATCTTGTTGGGGGAATACGAGTTAAGGTTGACTGTCTCATCAGCGACCTTCGCTTTGTTAGCCCGCCTGACTTTCCATCAGCTCCCTGGGTTGACATTTTAAAAGGTGAAGGGTATTATGCTGTGGAAATATTGAAAACCCCTCCCGACACCTCTCTCTCTCCCTTAAACCGAACCAACTGTTCATTTTTATAATCAAATCAGATACCGTTATTCGGGCTTAGAGGTGTAAATACGAGACTTGTCCCGTCCGGTAATCGGCCGGCCCGGTAAACCCATCGAACCAATTAGCTAATCGGAGATGGCAGGAATGGAAAAGCCTCATGCTTACCGGGTGGCAACTTCCAGAGAGGGGTGGTAAGTAAGGGTGGGCTCGAGAACCTGCGATAGTTTTCTGGCTAATAATTCATTTTCCAAATGAACGACCGTTATTTATTTTTCGTGAAAGAGTCTTTTTTTTTTTTTTTTTCCCATTTCCGCCAAGAGATAAAGCAAAAAAAGGGTGGGTGGTGGGTTGTGGGGGAGAGAGAGGGAGAAACTGGGGCGTTTAGTAACCCGTCTCACTCGCGAGACGGTATATATCGACCCTACGCCACGCGCTTCCCCTTCTACTTTCAATTACGCAGCTGTCGGTCGGACGAGGCTTGAAACTCGGCTCGCAGGACGAACCAAAACGAGAGACCCCTGGCTTTCCGCAGCTCCCAGAGGCACGATACGGGAAACAGCAGCAGCAGAGACTGCGGAACATGTCAGCTACGACTGCCCCCGTATTCACCGACCTCCGGCAGAACCACCCCCGCCAGACATCCTGGCGACAAACCCAACCCTTACTTTGGCCATCTGGGAGAAGTGGACCTCTACTCCAGATCTTCCCGACGTGTCAAAACCCACCTCCCCATCCTTCTAACCCTACCCGTCCCGTTGCTCAACAACAACAACAACAACAGCAGCAGCAGCAACGAGCGTACCGCAACAACAGAGCTACCCACTTTACCGGCCGGCAGCCATCACGAAGACGCGGCGCTTGTTTAGAAGAAAAAGAAGGAAGACATCTCGTGAATGGAATCGCTCCAAAACAAAAAGATGAAGGCAAATAAATAATCTTCCCGGCGATGAAAATGATGGATTATGGTTCAGAAGCCAGCCAACCGAATGACGAAAATCTATTGCATGAATCGCTAGGCAAATATAGACGGACGGCGTGATATGATAAACATGCGAGGAATGAAGGAGTAGTTGGTGAACTAGGTTCCTAAAATTATCCCGTCACTTTCGGTTATTTGCAGAAATGATTGGGTGTTCATTGTCTCCGCCTAACCCCGTCCCCCCTTTTCTTCCCCGCATCCTTCGTTTGATCATTAAATCAGCCCGGTCTCTGAATGAGCAAGTTTTCCTCTCGCTGTCCGGAAGGGAGGCAACCCTGGTATTAAAAAAAAGAAGCGTAGTTCCGCAGTTTTCCGATAGGAAGCGCTGTTTACTCTGCCGTCACGAGGCGGGGGTAGGCGGGTGGGTTTCGGACACTTCCGAGTTCGGCAGAGTTTACGGGTTCAAATCCAGTTTGCGCCCCTCCCGAAAATGTCCAAATATTCTAATTAGTGTCGAGGGCCATTATTCTCAACAAAGTCGGGGGTTAGCAAAATGTTACCCTCGCATAACTCACACCCCTAATGGGGACAAAAAAGCTGAACAGTGTAGTCGGCGGGTCTTGGGGGCACTGAATCATGGAACTCTTCAGAAAACCAAACGGAAATGGAAAACTTTATCCGTATATTTAGTGGCAAGGTGTTCTCATCTGCGCGACCGGAGAGCGCTCCCTGGCGAGCACCTGCAGTACCAGACAGAGGCAGGCTGGGCTGTTGGTGCCCGACACTACCTCGATCTCCTACAGTCGTCGTTCTTTGACTGCAAAACGCCATGGATCCGGAAGTCCTCTTTTTTTGCCTCCAAACTCTGTACTCGCAAATTTGCTATATAAATAATTCAGTTAAAAAAAAAAAAAAGCTAAGATACCTTCGTCTCCCCACACCGTTATGCTTTTAAATTTGATGACAATGGACGAGAATTTACTCCCATTCATATTCCACCGGGCACGGACCCACAATAGAGAGTTAAAAAAAATGAAAATATTAATTGGCGGAATTCTTTTATTTGGTGTGTGCGCGCGCGCAGATAATTAACCTGAATACTAATATTATCAGAAATCTCTTTTTAAAAAAAAAAAAAAAAATGATGCTTTCTAAAAGTAAATCAAGTATCAATTCATCGACACGGTTTTAAAGGCAAAATGGCAGAATAGATGTATTTTCTTTTCCTGTCAATTTACGTTAAATCGCCGAAACAATATTTATCCACTTCTCTAATTGATTTCCTATCGTCCCGGAAGACATAGTATTCGTAACTCCTCCTTTCCTTCGCCGGGTGACTGTTTTTTTTTTTCTGTCTCGAGCTGCTACTGGTCACTTCGTAACAATGCCGATACTTCAACCAATAGTAGACAAAGACCCATTGTTATGGCTCGCAAGTCTCCTATCCTTCTCTCGGAAGATGCATTATTTATCGACGCGCTTCCTCTGTTACCATTGACTACAATCGTTGGTATTTCACTACATTCTAAATTTTACGTGTCCCCTCCCCGCTGTATTCATTTTATGCCGGTATCAGCTTGCTAACCATTAAGATAACCAAAGTTCCATTTCTTCCATCATATTGTTATTATCCAAATATACTGTTCAAAATGTAGAATAGCTAACGGTAATATGTTATTGCTCAGACGGATTGCTTCCTTGTAGTTTGTAATTATCCAGAGACACACGATAACAGTGGCCTGATTACTGACGGATCTTCCTGTCCAATTCATCTTTTTTAAATCTTCGAGCTCGTTTAAATAACCCAGGCACTAAGCTAGATTTTGTCAACCCACCTTGGTACTATTATGTGCATCTTGATGCAATTTGGTAAAATGTAAATGCACATTACAAGTGTGTACACCTGATTAATTAAAAGAAACATAAGCACCATATGTATATACCTCCAGTTATTTCTCGCTGTCAAACCGGTTGGTAGACAAATCCGATCAGTGGCAATCATGGTAATGAGAAATGCAGGTTAAAGAGAAACCAGACACAACTTTACCTTTTTTAATATTAAAAATGTAGAGGTTATATCCGGTCACGTAAAGTTTCATTGTAATAAAATCCCACTGATTTTCTTCGTCTTGCTATTAATGGCGATGATTTAAACTATCATTTATATACTTGCCTCTATTTTAATGTTATTTCAGCCCCAAATGAAACAGACGGATATCTCGCGATACTAGAAGTCATGCTGCAAACCAAGAAACTGCTAAGCCTAATTATGCTACATTTCGTTTGAATAGTATATTTAGATTTTACAAAAGCGGCGATTAAAGGGACGCAACTCCCGACTGTGCTATCTGTTAGCATAGCCGGACAAACTTTTATCTAGAATTACCGTATAAGCTGCTCGACGCAAAAGCTAAGGTTGCCAGTTTTATTTCAAAATGTGGCTTTAAATAAATTCAGTGAATATTTCTTTGTCGCTGTCGTTCCACTTTAACTTTGCCGGGCATTTTTCTCTTAAGTTTAGACATTTAATTAAAAAACAAAAACAAATAGCATGGTGAAGAAGAATCAAACGTCTGGTTCCAGATTTCCAAACGGCGTAATTCATTACTGTTGAAGAGGGCGGGTGGGGGAATAATAGTGAAAGTAAACATTGAAGAAAATAGGCTAACTGAAATTAGTCCAGTTGTCTAACCCTTTAAAAAAAATACTGATTTATTTTCAAATTTACTGTTTCGCATTTTGTACGCGTTGCCACGGTTGTGAGGTCGGTCTAGAACAGACTAATTTGTTCAGTGTTTGCCATTCGTTTCTTCCCAGAATACCGATTCCGCCCCAGCAGTTAATGCACGGTTGCGCTACTTCACCGGTAGATCTAAAAACAGAAACAGCAGAGGGCGCTGCATCTTAGCCGAGAGATACACGCCCTCCTCTTCTCGCGCTCGTACGGGATCCGATTCTGCGCATACGAAAGAAAAATGGCATCCAATTCGATAAAACCTACGGGAAATGCTATTCTCCGACGACGGGGTAAAATTAAAGATGCCATGAAACCGCCATAGTCTGTTGTTGCTCATTATTTTCTTAGTAACTCACCCTGGGCATAAAAAAAAGAAAGTTAAGCGTTACTTTAATAAAAGATCTCTTTGCTTCCGGACCCTGGATGTTCGAGGTGAAATGTAGATTTGAAACCCCGCTAAAACAATAACTCTACAGATTCTGGTCCAGAGAGTCAAGCGGTGTTGTTGGATCTACCACGTCACGATGTTCTACACACCTGTTTGTTCTAGAATCACCTGTATTAGTGCAGATTACAGCGACTGTTTGATCTCTGTATTATCGCCAATAACGTCTCACGGTGTTTGCCAACATCACACGGGGAAGTACGTGTGTCGTAGAGGGTCGTGCTTACCAGAAACCAGTGTGTTAACAGAAGTAATATCGGAATTGATTCAGTGGTCCAACAAGAGCATTGGCCTTCGAGGTTGGGCACCCACACGAGTTCCGGTCCCAGTCGGTTCGTCGTACTGCTAGATCCTTTCCGCTACCGGCCGCGTGGATTTCCCCTTAACACGAAGAGTCTTTGTACCGGAAGTGACAGACATCCGGAAGCCCTACATCTCTTCAGCAGGTCAATGAAAACATCGGTACACAACGATACGGTTTTAAATTGTACCTTACAGTATATCGGGACCTCGACTGAACCACCGGTAAAGGAAATCCGACGGTGCTTTAGCTGAAGCCACTCTCGAACCCCTGTATAATCATCCGTGTGTACTTCCATAGCATCATTTTTCCCTAAAACCTCGCACCGAAAGCTTTCAGTTAAGGAATATTTTGCTATCAGAAATCCAGCGTGGATTTCCCGCTCCATTTCACTTGTGTGTGTATGCGGACATCTCGGAAGTGCTGCTTCGGCCGTGTCGGACTGACCCTGACCGACTAATAAGGATGTCCCCAGGATGTGTGCGATCCTGATTTGGACAAATCTGTCTGATCTTTCGTTTAGCAAAATCGATGCCGGTGTTTTCCCAATGTTCCGGTCAGCTATTACCGGGGTCCCCGCGGACAGGGAACCGCTTCCGCCGGAGCTCGGAAAATACATCCATCACTTCTTGCTGCGGAATGGAAGCCTCTTATCTCGGCTTTCCACGGAGGAGGAAAATGGCAAGTTTATTTAAGTCGCGCCTCCAGACCAGAACTTATCTTTGGGAAAACGCAAAACAAAACAAAAAAATAAGAGGAGGAGGAGATTGATAGATCTGAATCGAACTAGTTGCGGTGATACCGTTCATGTGAAAATAAATAAATAATCGGAAGGGGAAAAAAAGCAGCAGGATGAAGAATTTCATCAGCGGTTGTTTTGTTTGCTAAGCGAGGAGAAAAGATGATTTACGAGAAAACCATATTTCAACTCTTAGATATCCAAAAAAAAAAAAAGTTAGATCAAATTTAGCATTTTTTTTTTTTTGCGTAAGAAAGCGGGTGGCTGTGTTTAAGATTCTTCGTCTTCATTCTGTCTATCCAGATAACCGTATACTTCAGTATCCATCCGCGCCATTGAGATGGGGAGGATGCAGCTCTAAAGGTCGGCGAATTAGTCCGCGATCAGACGTGTAACCGACAATTTAGACGATGGAAGAAAACGCGCACTAATACAGCACCAGAAGACTAACAGACTTAATACCGCCATAGAGAATCTTAGCCCAAACCCGTGGTGGTGGTTCTTTACACTCCTGTAGTATAGAAAAGCTAAAAGGAATACGGCAATACATGGTGGGTGGGCTAGCAGGACCCCAGAGAGACTTCTCGTTAGTGCCATGGAAAACAGTAGATAATTTCTTTATTAATCATAGCTTACTTACGTCCTCTCCCTTTTTCTTTCCACAAAGATTCATTCAAAACAAAACGCCTTTTCTCTACTGCTTATAATGAAATCAATATATATTATATATATAGGCTTGGAAGTACGTACTTTTTCTCCCTTGTCTGATAAGCTTCTATTAACGAAGTCCTATATCCCCCCCCCAAGTACCTCTTCAACCACAAGTGGTATTGCGTTTCTTTTAATTACAATAGAATGTACATGTACATGCAGGCCAAAAAGATTAACTTTATGGCAAAATCCTGCAGCACAAATTCTGGTGTTAGTAACTTTGGGTCTCAGGAACGTGAGAAAACAGAAAATCTCAAACACAAGGCAGACAGGCACATAGAAATTGGTTATAAGATACATTCCACTAAGAATCATCTTTTGCTTTGAAATGGTCAAGGAAATAAGACCATGCAAAGTTACAAAATATAGCCTGTAAAAGTACATTTCACCAGAATTTGAGCTTTTGTAGTGTAATTTAGATGTATGTTTGTTCAAAGTAACAATTCTGCATGGTAATGCCTGCTCAATCTTATATTTATTTAACAAAATCCAAAGTGATCCAAGCATGAAATTGAAAAATAAGCTTACCCTTTTAAGCTGCAGAAATAAACTGTCTTAATTTAATTTAAATTCATTAATTTAAGAAATGTAATAAACAAAATAAACCTTAGAGCACTGTAAATGCTAATTATATAAAGTTAAAAATCAAATTCCAGGAAGTATACTTCTGCAAGCATCTCAAATAGCAAAGAAAACAAACAACACACCAGGAGTAGCTTTTAGATGATTGATTGTCAAACAAGTCTTTATTGTAACCTTAATGAACATGACAAAATAAAAGGCTTTCTAGTTAAATTCCTCATTTGTCAAAAGAAAGGAATTATCTAGACAAAGAAAAAATTACTAGTAGTAGCTGGAATGCACGGACATATTCAAAAAACCAACATTCATTACAAAAATATCACTTTTAGTGCTGTTTTCTGTTTATGCCGACACATTCTCCAGATTCTGTTGTGTTAATATATATCAGACTAAAACACGTATGCACTCTGTCATACGTCTGGCGAGTGAATATTGCCTTTTATACAAATATAATAATGCTGCTGTTTACAAGGTTGTTGTTGTTTTTAAACTTTAGAGGAAGTGATGTATTAAACGAGATTGCATGAGTTTACAATGTGAAAAATGGACCATCCATGCCAACTGGTAAAAAAACGAGCCTATGCAATGTGATAAAAAGATAATTCTCCTCTGCTCGGGCTACAGCAAACGATTGTTGATGACTCACAGGACGGCTGCCTCTGTACACACGCACACCGGAGAAAGCCTTACATACACAATTGGCTTATGCAATGATTCTTTAGATGAAAGAAAGAAAAGTTACTTGAAAACCTATTAGCATAAAAACAATGCAAAAGCAATATCACAGCAAACTGATCGATTGTGAAAACGCTTACAGTATTAGACTGAAACTTTAAAAAATATTCACTAAAGATGGGACAAAATTTTTTTTTTTTTTAAATGCTGAGAATATTGAACTTTTCTACTGGGGGGAGGGGAAAGAAGGGGGGGTGAGATCAGCTGAATTTTTGAATATACAGTAGAAATTTTTTTTTCCATTTCCCCCTCCTCTCAATATTTTAAGCTGAATGCCTTAAAATAACTGGAAGACAATGGTCATGTCACAAGTTGCTAAAAGTTGACTAATTATAAATGCATTTGTTAAAAAGAGAAGAAAACAAACTACCTTTTCCCCGTAAAAAGTAAAAACAAAAATGAGAAGCACTGAACAGCCATTTCAGCGGCTGACAGGAAAGGAACTATACAAAAACCATTGCATGACTAAAAACACAGGCTTGCGTTAACTGTGCAATGCCACACTATACAAGCATCTTTGGTAGTTAGTAATTTTTGCATAGACCGGTCTTTATTCCCAATGACTGGAGAAAAAAAAGAGGAAAAAAAGCTGTTTTGGCAAGATGGATATGAAATCTAATGGTGTTTACTGGAAAATGAACTGTGCTTTACAATATGCCATAAATTGTAATGAAATATATTATATATGAGTATAATTTCAATTATCTACTTACTCATGGACCCATGAGTAAGTAGATAATGTTGGTATATATATATATATATATATATATACACACACACACATATATATATATATTTATGATATGATACGATGTGATATGACGACAGACTTTCCTGGCATGCCGACAGCACCGACGAAGTGCTTGAACTCTAAGGAGGTAGAAATTTTGGTTTCCTCTACAAAATTCGCACAGAAGTTGACAGCAAGGTTACTGGACATTTGTAAGAACACTGAATTTAGGACTAGATACACACACATACACAAACTTGTGTTCACTAACCGACTATGCTTAGGACAATTTGTCCAAGTTTTTGCATTTAAAGGAAAAAAAAAAAAAAAAAAGAAGAAAGAACTGCATGAGACTTAAAAGTCGCATCCTACTACTGGGGGAAAAAAATCCTTTATGTTAACTTAAAATTTACACAGCCTTTGAGAATATGCAGTAATGTCACAATTCTGCAACCAAGACAACAGCTATGCCATGGTAACTTAGACAATATTTAAAAAAAAGATAAAGATAACATTAATTTTAAAAATCCACTATTAAGTGTTGAACACACAGTAGGAATTACTAAATGTATCCAAAGATTTTTTTTTTTTGCTTTCCATAAATTGTGATAACTGATAATACTGGACCCTTATCAAGTAAAGAAGTGTTGTATGTATTTAACCAAAAAGGGACCCCACTTGTGTATCAGAGGTGGTTGATATCCTGGAGCCAGCATTTCCAATTTCAAGTTTTATTATTTTCAAGATGGAATCCTCAGTTTTATCCACAATGGAACAACCAGTGATATCTACAATAATTTAACAGACAGTTTTCTTTAAAAAAAAAATCTAATATTAACTAAAAACCAACAGTTTTACTAAATTTATGCTTTAAACGTCTGCCCTTGATTAGCTACAGTTAACATTTTTTTTCTCTTTCCAAAAAGTAAACTATTTCAACCTTTCCCCAATTTACTAGTCAACTTTCAAAATTATGATTAAATGATGACTACTTAATAAATAATAAGGGTTTTCGTTTAAAAAAGTCTTCCAATGTGCCATAAACACCTCACCACAGAAAAAAAAAACAAACAACTTCAGTCATTAACCATAAAAGTATGCTTCATTAATTAATTAAAAATGAAATAGAATCCAGACTGGGATTGGGTTCCAACTGACCAGTGTGTGGTGTACATTGTAATCTTTCTAACACATGTTTACATCCTCCATAAAACGAGTAAAAATTTTGCACTTCAACTGAATTAGCCAATCTAGTTTCTGACATTGCATGAGCTAATCCAGAAAAACCAAAACAAACTTCCTCCAAAGATACAAAGTAAATCCATTTTGACAACTAAACTAGTACTAAAAAATTTAAGTTAAAGAATTGTTCTAGTTTTGCTTTATGATCTCTTTACAAAATAGTGATTTTTAAAGTCTGCAATCTTCATTTATATAGGAACATAAAAACCTTGACTTTGTTTGGTCCCAGAGACAAGTCTTCTGTCTGCAAACACAAAATCAGCAGGGCTCAGAGTCAACGAGAAGCTAAACAACACCATCCCTCAAACTGTTCTACATTCTGCACGTACTACAGAAAACTATTCAATTCCACTCCAAGAAATATCTTCAACAACCGTAACATAGGCAGTTAATTTATGTCTTAGGACTGCAGACCAGTATCACAGGAGTTATTTCTATACCATCTACAAAAGATTCTCACTCAAACAAATATTTTTAAAATTTGCATGCGCTAAGAACTGCTTTCACTAAATTTAGAACTTCAAACACCAGCATATTTTAAAAAAATTTTTTTTAAACAAATTACTTGTAATTAGAATTGTAGAAATTTCTCTTAAGCCAATATTAGTTGCTGAGCCACACATTTTTGTTTTAAAAAATAACAGTTAATGTCAAACCAAAACGTTAAAATTTATTTCAGTTGTCCAATTTGCAGTAAATACCAATTGTTTACAACATAACCACCCCCCCCCAATGTACATTACTGTTCTTTTAAAAAATGATAAAACCATACCTCGTTTTCTTTCTTTCAAAAGATGGAATGTTTTGAATTTATCTGATATCCTTATGTGTGGTCAAGTTCTAAAACAGAAATAGTGATAGGCAAACAGTATCATAATAAATGAAGATAATGGTTTAGGAGATATAGGAAATTTAACACATTTTATTTGCATTTTACATGAGCAAAACTAGTTATATATGATAGCTTTTGATGTTTACAGTTCTTCAAAAGTTGGCAACCACTCGAGGAAATACAAGTCTTAGTTAGCAGTACAACAACCCTAACTGTTTTCAGGTTCAAATCCAAGAGAGATTTTCCCTGTGTGTGATTCCCTGTTTAAGAGGGAGAAGAAAAAAAAAAGAAACCAAATAACTTTATTATAACTAGGGCAAATAAAGCATTCAGTTAAACTTTCTGGTAAGAAGTAGGTTATGAACAATAAAGGGAAAATTAACTGTTGATAACAGCCATAAGGGAAGAGGCTCTATATGCTAGTGTTTGGAACGCTCTTAAACACACATTTCAAAAAAGCCAAGTTGTGCAGGATTCTGTTAAGAAATAACAACTTTTGAGTATTGAGTGTACTATGCTGACTATGATAGTAAAACTGGTCAGTTTCAAGAATGCATCTAAAAATCAAATGGCACCTTATAAAACTAAAATTTAGCCTACTAGCCGGTGAATGTGTCTGTCTAGCTATATCACTACTGACAGACCTTTTTTCTTCTTCACATCAGAAAAGGGAAGAAAAATAATTAAAAAAAAAAAAAAGATTAGCAAAAGTTCTAGTAATTTAGATTTACAACTCAAGACTTCACCGGCAGATTTCTTGGGAGGGGGGGTTAATAATTTAAAATCTTGATGGCCAAAAACTTTTTACACACTTTTAACTTTACAACTTTCATCTTTCATTCAGGAACACAACAATACAAAGGCTTCAATCAGTAATTGAAGACCACATTCACTCATTGTAAAACTTGCAGCTTGGTTTTCAGTTAGTTAACAAACAAGATTTTAAAGAACCGCTGGGACTCATGAGGTCCAGGTTCGACGTACAGGGTCCTCATAAATAGTTGTTGTTGGTTCCGTGCTTGAAGCCAGCCAAAGCTTCCCTGGAGATTGTCCGTCACATATCTTTGCTCAAAGTCCAGTGGAATGTCTAGACGTGTCTACTTTAAAAAAAAAAAAAAAAATCACAAAAACTGAAGTTAATTTGGGATTGCCATCTGATGCATAGTCTCTTCCTGGTTACTGTGCTGGGTCCGAATGTGATGCTCAAGGGCAGGTGGAGAGGGAAACAGCTGATTACATATCTGACAAACAGTCCTCCATGACCACGCAGACAAGTTCTGGTGAGCTTCGGGAGCCATGTCGGTCTGCGGCGATGGCACAGCCACCGGAGAGGTGGAAACTATCACGGGAGCAGTGGACTTCATGCTCAAGTCCAGTTCTCCTGTTCCAGATGTGGTCATCAGCTCGTAACTATTCATGTCGGAACTCTGGCTGCCCAACGGCGATGGTGGCTGGTTTTCTGCACTTTTGCGTCCTCCATCACTGGGTGTGGTGTTTCTGGAATCTTCTTTAGGTGTAGAAGAATCCATTATACTGTTATTGGCAGTGCTACCCATGCTACTATGGTGGTGGTGGTGGTGGTGGTGGTGGTGGTTGTTTGGTATATGATTGACACCGCCATTTAAACTCTGTATCACAGAGATCTCATTCATTTTTGGAGAAATCCCATTCAGGAAATGTGGATACTGGAAAAACACGTCTGGAGAACGGTGGGAATATGGTGGCAAGTATGGGTTATCTTTGGGTCCGACAAGGAAAGGCGGCTCTATTGACATGCGGCGCCCACGACGAGAAGGGCTGTTGTTCCACATGTGGGTGCCCATGTGCACCTTTAAGTTGCCCTTAGTAGTGAATGCCTTTCCACACACGTTACACTTGAAAGGTTTGTCACCTGTGTGCGTTCGGATGTGAATCTGCAAAGCACTTTGACTAGAGAAATGCTTCTGGCATATCGAGCAAAGGTGTTTTGGGGATGTCCGTCTGACAAATGGCGACTGACTCCCACCGATGCTGTTGGTGCTCTCCATTTTGAATGGCTGCTGCTCACTAACAGGGTCAATCTGTCTTTGATCTTCCTGTCTGTCTGAATCACACGAACTGTCGTTGTTCTCATCAAATGCTTTTGATGGCAAATCACGAATTTTGTGAGTAAGCATATGCTGTTTCATGTTGCCCCTGGTGGAGAAAGAGCGATCACACACTTCGCACTTGTAGGGACGCTCCTTTGTGTGACTCCGGTAATGAATATCCAGTGCACTTCTGCATGCAAAGGTTTTATAGCAGATATTGCAAGTGGTGACAAGTCGTTCTTCCATAGACGAAGGCCGAAGATCGAGAGCTGGTGCCAAAGGAAAAACAGATCCAATGGGAAAGCCCCGAGACTCTGGGTGCAGTGACAGTGGCTGCGTTGAAGTCTGACTGCCAATCTCCTCTTTAATGCCATTGGCTTCTGACCCAGATTCTAGTGATGACAAATTTCGAGGTGAACTATCATCAGGGGAGCGATTACCATTTGAAAAGCCACCATGAGAAATGGGAGGAGAAAATGGTTTATGCTGACTCATGCTATGATGGTGGAAAGAATATTTTGTTGAAGCCATATTTAGTGGCGTGTGAGAGCTGATAGCTCGGACACGCTCTTCTAATGCAGCAAGAGAAGTAGATGATGGAGGAACAAAACTACTAGTGATTACTGAAGTAATCTGACTTTCGTATTTTGACAATGGAATTATGTTATCCATCTTGTGAGAATTTGCAGACTCTTGAGAAATAATGGAACCTGCAGAATTTGATCTTTCCTGCTGCTCAGGGGCATTCTCAATCTGAGGGCTCAAATCTGTATGAACTTTTGATTCATCCCACTCATCTTTGTTGTCATTTGTTTCCATTTGCTCATCTGACAATTTATTCTCTGCTTTTTCAGCTGACAATTTTGGTGGTGCATCTAAACCCAAAGGACTTTGCTTATTGGTCTCCAGTGGTGAGCATACTGGTGAGGAGGATGCAAAAGAGGATGCTGAAGAAAGAGGAAATCCAGATGACTTGCTTAGGTCCAGCTCTCTTGGTTCCATGTGTGGATCCATGTGTGGTGGAATATAGGGTTTTGGATGCCAATCAGTTCCTCGGTAGAGGCTTGATGTCATGCTGTGTAACGGCTCACCTGTGTGCATGCGGATATGCTGCTGAAGGACAATAATGTTAGTGAACTGCTTGTGACAAACTGGGCACTGGTGCATCATTCTCAGTGGTGGTTTGGCTCTGTGCACACCCATGTGTGTTTTCAAATTTCCCTTTGTTGTAAAAGATCGTCCACAGATTTTGCAGCGAAATGGCCGTTCACCTGTATGAATTCTGTAGTGCATTTGAAGAGCACTCTTGCAGCTTAAAACACGATGGCAAATAACACATTCATTTGGATCATTAAGTTTCTGCTCAATGTTTTCTACCAGCTGTTGCAGCTTAGAGGTCTCAGATTTAGTCATTTCCATGTAATCTTCAATGTTCTCACCTGGTTCAATGCTTTTACTAGGAAATAATGCCCCAGGAGGAGAAGTCACAGGTGGACTAGTAAATGATGGGGAAGCACCTGGTGCAAATGCAGCAAAGGAGCTTAATGGTGGCACGACAGATATTGGAGATAATATAGGAAAGGTCCCACTTGCAGAGGCATTTAGTGAGATGCTGTTGAGGGTTGTTGCAATGGTTGTGGACAGGTTTCTGATAGGTGGTGACTGAATGATGCCAGGACTTGACGACTTGGGACTGGAGAGATGAACAATAGGTTGAAGATGTAAGATGCCAGCAGATGAAGCCACAGGAGTTACTGATTCAGCACTCACAGGTGAGGTGGATGTAGGTTCCATTTGGGAACTGGGTTTTGAGGTATTATCTTGTTTGACAAGAGCTGCTGGACTTGTCCTGTCAGCCACATGTGCCAATGGGTGTGGCACAGATGCAGGGATAAACTGCTCTGATGCATGGCTCACTGTTGAAGAGATATGTGGTGATGTAATGACACGAGATGGTAGGCTCACTGACACAGAAGAAACAGGAGTAAAACTCGATGGCAATATAGTATTATTTTTTGTCGAATGCGTAGAAGCTGAATGGGAAGGAAGAGGCAGAGGATGGTGGGGATGTAGTTTCACATGTGAAACCTTTGGCTTGTGTCGAGCAAAATGCAAACGGAGACTGCCCTTACTGGAGAATTTGATTCCACAAACATTACATCGATATGGACTTTTTGCTGGAAAAAAAAAAGAGAGAGAAAAAATTTTTAAGCTTAAAATGTTTTAAATAAAATTCTTATCACTACTATAGGATATTTAAAGCAACAATGCGTCTGATGTACATTAAATTAGATGTGTCAGTACATGTTAAGTTTTGCAAGCAAATAATACTACCAATATATTCCAGAATTCTCTTCCATGTAAAGACCTCTCTTCAAAAGATTTTTTTTTTAAAAAACACACACACACATACATACAACTCTTTTGCAAAATATGAGCTAGATTTGAGAATAAGATTTCCAGCAAGTTAGACAAACAATGCAAAACAAGTATTATGCAACAGCATCATTTGTTTACATGCAGCTATAAAAATAGGGAAAAATAGTTCTTGTTTGCACATTTGGTTTCCTGTGGACCCTCCATGGGTATTATTACTATTATACAGAGGTTGACAAAAGTTTTAGCTAAAAAAACAACTTAGTGCTGGTTTGACCAAGAGAGATGAAGACAATTGAGAAATTAATTTTTTCTGTTCCAAGCAGTAGCCACTTGATGTTAGAAAAAGGGTCACACTACCACCATGAAAAGTGTCCAAGATTTGCATGTTTTCATTTCCTCTAAGTTATTGAAGCAGGAAGAAGAGAGATCCCAGTAAACTGAATATTAAACTGAAAAGGAATGCGATGACTAAGCAAACCCTATTCACAACAGTAGCAATTTACTTGACTTTCTTTCCATGCAAGACCAAAACTTTTTTCAAAAAGAAATAATCATACTAACATATATCCTTTGCTGGTAAAAACAGATGTACTTTTAGATTTAAATCACTTTATGTTGTCATGTTTTCAAATGATTCACTCACTATATGCTAGGCGAAAAAAATTCAGTTCAGAAATTACAGTGAATAAAAAAGTATTCAACCACCTCGGTCTTGTTGAAAGATATGTGCTGCAACCTTATATTGTCACCTGATGCTTTCATATATAAATACAACAGGAAAAGGGTTGTGAACTTCCATATGGTAATTATGTATCACTTATTGAGAATGAAAATTGGTGCCAAATGAATACACAAAAAGATTGAAGTTTGAAAGACCAAGTTTTTCATTGACTCCCCCACATGAAAACCAAGAAGCACATTACTGATTTGAGAGGGGGGGGGGATAAAAAGACCTGAAAAACAAACTATTTAAAAGGCAAAACATTGTAGTTACACAACACAATACCGTTTTAAACAAAAATAAGAGGAAAACTGTTGCACAGGTTGCTAAAGAGTTTCATGAAAGTAGTGACGCTATTGCTAATGTTCAAATTAAACCGGTAATAATAAGTATACTGCTGCATGAAAGAGTAACAAAACAAAAATACAAAGCTGGCTCTAAAAAATTACCAACAGGAGAGGCTTCACATATCGTCCCCCCTCTTCTCCATCTGCTACAGATTTTTAAGCAAACTAATGTTGAATCCCCCCCTTCTACACCAATCCCAACACATTTTTAACTTTAGTGAATTACAGTTTAAATAATTCTGAGACTATTAACTCTGAAGAGTTGCTAAAGACTACACTTTGTTCAGTATCTCAACAATACTGCTGGACTACCAGTCTCATCCTCAAAGGAATTTACAGCCTAGAGTCAAAATATTTCTTAGAAATAAGAAACCATGCAACTTAAAAATGGTTTGTCAGAAAATATGCCACATATTTAATTGCCAGAATTTTGGATTTTGACCAGATGTATGCAAGATCTGAAGTTCAAGGTTTGTTTTTTTATGAAAACCTATGTAGGAAACCAATTTATCTGCAAGGTGGCTTTCTGTGTCTGTGATGTTTCATAGTTCTCTCATGGCTGCAGATTACATGATACTAAAGGTTTTCCAAAAAAAAAGGTACAGACCTAAAGATGACCGCAACATCCAACCCCCCCCAATCTTTGTCAAAGTCTGTAAACAGGCCAGAAGAACCCATGATACGATTAACTACAGACAAGTAAAACTAAGCCATGTGGTTTGTGTAAAAGATTTGAACTGTTGTCAGTAAGATTCATTTCTCCAGAGTTTTTAATGAAAAAGCTAAGGGCAATATACAACTCAAATCATCTCTCTATCAAAAACAAATGCTATTCCATAATCTACTTGATCAAGAATTTCCACCTGTAATGACAACAAATAGTGTTCCAACTGACTGACTGACCAACAACCAAATATTTGTGACAATGCATACCGGAGCACTAATCACAGATAGACTGAACATTTTAAATTGTCCAAAAAGCTTGCCCACAATCTCTCCTCTCCTTACTAGAGCATTTCAGAAAATGCAATTGTTTAGTTCCTACATCCATTTCAAATGCTGAAGAAAATGCTAAGATTTCTTATTTAAAACCCTTTTAGTAATGTGCAATAGGTGAATATGGGGGTTGTGGTAGTTAGAGAAAACTACATCTAACAGGTCAGAGGAAAAAATGAAAGACTGGTTGGTTTTTTGGTTGTTCAATCCCTTCTGTGCCCCCCTCCTACTTTAGTGTGTTTGTTTGTTCTGAAGGTGTTCCTATGAAAGGTTCCTCTGAAGTACTTAGAGCCCTTCCCTACTTTGAACCAGCAGCTTTTGCTTTGACACTGAATACCTGCAAGGTCATTGAACGTACACCTGGTGAGCTGCTAGTCATTTTCATTTCACGTACTACCCAATTTTCAGAACTCTTTTCATGTGGTGCACTGAAAAACCTATTGTCTAATCATATCAATCAATAATCTATAAATTCACGTCTGTTTGGTTGGTAGCAAACAATACATTAATAGAATGCATAACAAGTAGTTAGGTTTTGCAATGTCTATAAAGAAAATAATCCATAATAAAAAATATAAATTGAAAAGAAAAATTAATTATAAAAGAAACTTCCCTCCTATGACAGTTACTCCTTTAAGATGTACAATGTTTATTGCTTTTCCTTTTTCAAAGCAAAAACAAGAATTGACAAGTTGACCGATTTTATTCTCCATTTGCTGCTTTGCAAAGCAACTGAGGATCAACAGTAATTATACTTCTCTGGTTGTTGTAAAACAATTTTTTTTGGTTTCATTTTAAATCTTACTGATAATTAGATGCCAAAGGGTTAATATCAGAATGCCTTCAGGCTTTATGTGAATCTTGATTTTCTACAATGTATTGATTATCTAATCTCAAGAAGGAAATTACAGACGCCCCCCCCCAAATTAACAATGAAGTAATGCATATTTTAAAAATTACCAGTCAGAACTTGCTAAATTACACTTCAAAATAAAGAAACCCTATTAGTGGATTGGTGAAATGAGAATTACTTCTTATATTCAGGTGTTATGCAACTTACAGCCAATATTACTAATTAATTTAGTTTTGAGATTTTAATATCAAGAAAAGTTTTCCCCTCAATTAAAAAAAATACTTTTTTTCTTTAAAATGGATAGGTGAAGACATAGGAATGAGTGATGTAAAGTGAATGCTTAAGAAAACTTAACATAATTAGGCTTTTGTTGAAATATTTCCATCCAACAAAATATTAGCTAATGTTGAATGCTTGCCCTTTAAAAAAAAAATATATATATATATATATTATATATATATTATATATATATATATATATATAGAGTGATAAAAAATGAGTGTTTAAAAGAAAATAAATAATAATATAGAAACTGTCGAGTCATAAACCAAGATCACAAGCTAATGTTATTCCTCACAAGAACACCACCAAAATTCGAAACATTAAGTTTTCAAAAAGTAATCATCATTTGAAAGTACGGTTCTGATGATCTGGGGACATTCTTATATCATTTGCTTACTAGTGGGAAGTTCTATGAGCAGTTGTTTTAGGAGGCAAGCAGGCTAGTGTTGTTTTGACTGGTAAAAAAAATAGTAACAGCGAGCACCCATGCGCATTTCATTATCTTTAGGTGTTATATTGTCATCTTTCTTTCTTTCTCTGTTCTTTAAATTGCAAAAGAGAATTTTTCTCTAAGTAATGGATTAGGAAGAAAATGAATATTTTTTTAAAGAAAAAATTAAGTTAAGGATGCTGCATTTTATTTTTTAAACAAATGATTACCACTTTCTTTAAATACAAAATCTCTATTGGAAGATAATGATGGTTGTGCTGATAAAAAATGTAGTTTCTTTGGAAGTTGTTTCCATTAAAAAAAAAAAAAAAATACATAAAGGCATTAGCGAGTAACTCTGGACTGAAAACTTAAACCTATTCTCCCAAGTAAGTACTGGGTAAATCAATGATGAAATAATATAAAACAAACAAGGCAATTAATTTTTGCCTGTTAACCCATTTCT
The DNA here is from genome assembly GCA_018389105.1 of Nautilus pompilius. Classification (NCBI taxonomy): domain Eukaryota; kingdom Metazoa; phylum Mollusca; class Cephalopoda; order Nautilida; family Nautilidae; genus Nautilus; species Nautilus pompilius. The sequence continues at coordinate 234,989 of JACATO010001039.1, forward strand.
CTTCATTTGACCCATGCATAAATATTTAAAAATATGGTTTTATTAAACCTTCAACATCACAACTGACCACGTGCATATGTAAATATGTATATAAAAAGTGCAGCTGAACTAGATTTACTTACTCTTACCCTTCTTATCCAAAAATCACAAATCAAATGTTTAACTGCACAAGTCATAGCACCAACAACAACAACAAAAATTTAATTAAATCTAAAAAAGAACAGGGCCATCTATTTTGTTTGTATTTTAGGTTTTTGTTGTTTATCTACCTTAATTTGCATGCAATTCTTAATACACTACTTGCTCCAGAAACTGGAGCTGTTAAAAGTCCACAAGCAATGTCCAATCAGTAATTTTCCTAGCCACCAAGTCACCATAAAGCAAAGAGCAGAAAATTAATTAAAAATTTTGTTCTATTAAAACAACAAAAAAGTGTTGGTGAAGAATATGTTTGTTATCTGGCTATTTTAGCCAGAGAAACATTAGACGTTTCAAAATCTTAGCAAGAAATGTTCAGAGATTTTGGTTAATTAGGTTCAATAAACTTTTAAAAAAAAAAATTGAGACAGGAGAGGGGCTTGAAAATTGCACTTAGCATCTGCTTACTAAGGTGTTTAATATACAATAATAAATGAGTTTGACTCTTTTTTGGTTCTCTTGGCAAAGTGGAAATAAAAAGAAAAAAAATTAATATTGGTATAGAAATTTAATCATACTAGTTTCTTCAAAACAGCATGGACTCAAAAGTAATTACCAAAAAGGTGGGTTCTGGCAACACTAAGACATCTGACATTTAGGGGAAATAATAGTGTTCAGACTGACTTCATGGAAAGGGAAAGTTATTAACTATTAACCCAAATATTGGGCCTTTGTTAATTCTAGAATATCAGCAGACATCCAGGTGCCACAGTATCAAGCAACACAGTAGAGTTATGATCTATTCTGAAGCTAAGTTATTTTGATAAATACTTGTCTCATTCACTCACACACACAAGTTAGTGTAATCTATGGATTAAGCAGCTAATTTATCCTAGCTGCCTGATTTAGCTCACAAGAAAAAAAACTAGAATTTTAAATATGGAGGAACTACACAAAGCAAACTTATTCCTCCTATATTAAGTAGATGGACATTATACTTATTGCAAAGTTTAAAATGTGATAGTAATACTGTACTTAATTTCTTATTTGTTCTTTTATCTACTAGAAAAAACCATAAAAACTGATCAAGCAAAATCAAACTATTAACATGCCCAATATTCAACCAAACTAATTTACTCAATTTTCGCTGAGAAAAGCATATCAATTCTTACCATACTTTTAATGAAGTGATAGCTAATTTTCCAATCCAGCCAATGTAAAAAAATCCAATATTTGCTTTAACTATAAATCATTTTACATTTATGTTCAGGTCATGAGATACTGTAGTCTGATTAATTCTGTAATTTGGAAACATGATAATGAAAATCGCATTTTAATAAAAGTTAATGAGCTGAAAAACCCCAATGTCTATCCCAGGATGACTATGTAGTGTGTCAGACTATCATTATCTCATGTATACCAGGTTGAAAATCCAGAAATCGCTTAACATTTTTCAGTAAAGAATTTTCAAGAACATTTATTAAGTTAAGACAACTGGTAGCAAAGAAGATACCAAGTTAGCAAATCCCTAGAAGGCAAAACCTGGCACTGATTTGTGTTTACACTCGACTCTCGTTTTATATTTCATTCAGTTGACTATAACACAACAAATCCCATATTTACAGTACCTTAATGACAAGCAAGCATGCATGACCTTCACAACTTCAATGAGCCCAGATAATGGAAACCAAGCTAATGAAAGCACTATTTTATTAGCAAATTTTTAGGTTAATTCTGACGTTTGTTGGGCTTTTTTATCTATTCTTCCAAATATATTCTATTTGTTTATCGATGACAATATGGAATAATGCATCTTTATGTCTCATTCAATATGAAGAGCACTGCCTGAGCGAATCAGTGTCCTGCAAAGTTGCATTAAAACCTGGTCAAGTGCCTACCTTTATTTATGGGATTAATTAAGCACCACAATAAACAAATCATGAGAACCATAGCCTTGATGACCACCTGGGGAGGGGCAGGATTATGTCACAACTAAAAGCACTGTGTTTGGGACGGGACTGTCAGAAGTAATACCAGAAGGTTGTTTGTTTGTTTGTTTGGTTCATGTAAAAGAATATGCAAAAAAGATTAAACAGTTTCTCAGCCTTCACAAAGTTTAGGAAACCAAATCTGACCCCTAATTTTAAATGTGCTATCACAAGTCTGTACAAGAACCTAGAAAAAGCAACACACACACACACACACAGAGAGAGAGAGAGAGAGGAGAGAGAGAGAGAGAGAGAGAAGCAATTAGGACAGCGAAAGCTGACAATTCATCAATATAATTTATTGTTTCCACTTCTCGTGTTTAGCTTGACAAGTCTAAAAAACTGCTACTTTTTTTTTTTCAAATCCACCACCTGAATTTTAAGAAATGTTGCTGAACGAAGTAACAGACATGCTGTATACAATCTGTTTTCTACGTCACTTGGCAATCTTGTCTATCTTTAATATTTATTTAAATAAACATTGGAATCATTAGGTTAGATTTATATATATATATATAAACAAAACCAGCATCTAGGCTCATTTCTACTCTCTTATCTGAGTCCTATTCAAATATTATAGAATTGCATGTAGATTCTTGTGTAAATAAGATGCCTACTCCGCTATTTACTTAATTGACCTCTAGAAAAAGAAAAAGCATGAATTAAAATTGATTTGTATTGTAGCAAGTTCATGTTAAAATGTAATAAAAGTGGCTTTCATCTTTTTTTGTACAAACACCAAACAAACAAAAAAAATCATGTACTAAAATTCATTTTATGTAAAAGTAACTTTGTCCATTTTATTCCTTTCATTTTGTCAAGGTTTGCACAAAAAGAAGGGAGGGAATTGTTGACAGAAAAAACGAAAACATTTGCTCATTTCCCATATCAAGCTCTAGTATTTCCCTAAACTTCAAATCAGCTGTCACAATTCTTCCTATAGCAGCATTGTAGCTTATCGAGATGTAAACAGCTTTGAGGCTGGCAATACATCAGTGAAAATATTAAATTGCTGTCACACCGGGTAAAAAATAACCAATATAAAAAATCCTGTCAGCTAATAAAACTGATTTTCACTCTATGCAAGAATTTGTAAAACAAATGTAGTCTTAGGATGATTTTAATATAGGCCTCAAAAGAAAACTTTGTATGATACAGAACTGCTGATTTTCCTGACTTGCATTTCCAAGGTGCCGAAATACACTTAAAACCACACAAGAACATGCAACAAAGTTTCCTTTATTTGCTCATGCATAGAAGAGAGAAAAGAAAAGTATTTTCATAAATTTTTAATTAGAAATCTGTTATTTACATACAGTTTGTTATAAAGGGTATATATACCAAGAAACACTGAAAATCTAGACACAACCTTTACTATAATCTGCCTTAACAACTTTTGCATGTTAATAGCATTTATTTTTTTTTATCATATACTACAACAGTTAATCCCATATAATTTTGTCCTAGGTGTCAGCAAGTGAACACTTGAAACTAATCATAGTTTTTCAACATTATTTATATATATATGTATATATACACACACATAAAAGGACAATCTTTTCATTGTAATTTTATACAAAGTTATGGGCAGCTGGTTGGCCAAGGTCAAGGGCTCAATTTCTGGTCGGGTCAGCTGAGTTTGATGTACTACCTCCCTGGCATGGTTTCCTTCATGCACTCTGGTTTTCTCCCACATCTAAAAATGAAGAGTGCTAATAAGAAACTTGCTGCCAAAGTCAGCAGTAAAGGACAGTACTTTAGCAGGTGACTACAAAAGTATGCTGCTCCCTCACGCCAAGAGTTTCCTCCCCTGTAGAGACTGGTAAACGAAATAAATGAAAAAAAAAAAACAACAACAATGTTTGCAATAACTTAAATCTTACAAGCAAACAAGCATCACTCACATTGAAAACAAGACAGGTCAGTAATCTTACCTGCATGTGATTTCATGTGGAGTTGGAAGTTGTTATCACTGCTGAACACTTTGTGACAGTATTTACATTTTTGTTTATAAAAGGGCTGGTGACCAAAAGGTTGCCTTTCCAAGCCTGAAAATTAAAGAAGAAAAGACTAGCAAAATGTTGCGAGCGCACTACTGATCAAACATGGCTGTCATCCAGTTACAATGTGAACCAAACTGCAATGGAGAACCAGATTGTCAATTTCTTTTTAAATCCACAACCAAATGCTCTGCCCCAAACAAGCCACAAGAATTATTAAAGGTGTTTTCATGATTAACAACATGCTGTTAATAACTAAACAGATCCTTGTTCTCAAACACAGGAAATCAGAAGTTTAGAGTTTATTTAGAACTTTGTTTTTCCCAAATGGTGCATATCTAGTTAAGTATACCTCTTTGGCTTGGCAAATCATGAGAGGGAGGCCACTTGCACAAATCTTTGCATTCACTCCCATAAATAAAGTTTTGTGACTCCAATTGTGACAACCATACATCCACCTGCAACTGTAATTAAGTACAGTACTAATCAATCTAGTAAGTCATCTCCATGCCCGATACACCAGAAAGGCTTAAAGGCACAAATTAGATTAAAATGTAAGTACAAAAGTGGAACCATCAGGTTAATAGAGGCTCCATAAAAATGAAATGAACTGGCTATCATGCCTGGGTGTCCTGACCAGAATCCGTTATTAGTGGGAGTCAGGAAAGATACAGCCTAACTTGCTTTAAAATGTAAATATATTATAAAATAGACTACACAAACATCATTACTGGAGCTAGCCAAAATGAAGTCAACATAATGACTTGTTGTGATATGATCCATCACCTTGCACAGATGGTAAACTGGGCAACAGTAGATAAACCACATTATTCCACATTCAAGAAAACCCATTTTGCTAAGATGGTGTTTCCAGTGGAATATAAGTATCTTGTAAATCTTTTCATAAAAACCTGTCAGCCTCCCACTTTGTAAAATTAGAAGTATTTGAGAAAACATCAGGACACAGCATGGGCAACAAATTTCAATGAATAAATGCTTTCGCTAGCACTCTAAATTTATTTTTACATTAATGATTTTATACAGTTCAAGTGCATGTCGCTGTCATTGGGCTAATACATTCTGTAAATTACATGTATGAGCAATTTCCTTCTTTGTCTTGATAGTAAGACTTTTTCATTTCCTAAAACTGAGCATATCAAAGATTTCACGCAGTCAACATGCATGTCTGTCACTGACCAGCATACATATCATGAAATAGTTTCCTTCTTTTGTCATGATAGCAGGACTTCCATACTGTTGTAGGAAAATCAAGACAAACTAAATTCAAAAATTGTAATGGTTATATGTATGAATTTTTTTAAAAAAACCTTAAGAATATGGTGCCTATCTGCCATATATGGACTGGTTACCCAAAGATATTACACAATCTAGGTACACCTTCACTTGGGTTTTAATTACAATTACCATTTATCATATTTTCTTGCTGTTTAACAGTGTTTAGATATGACAAAGTTTAATAATGGTCAACAGTATTTAAAAAAAAAACTAAAAATTGATGATGCCATTAACAAACAAAAATACTGTCATCAATACATAAAATTAAATAATTCCTCTTATCAGTCATGTACTAATTATTTTGAATAAACAGGACGAGACTCAAGAATTAAGAGAATTAAAAACCATCCCTTAAGAAAGAAAGAAAAAAAAGAAGTTATGTTGAGGACTTCTGATTGACAGACAATAAACTATTAATTAGTGAAAGGAACCTGCGTGATGATAACGCCAGTGGTTCAGGTAAGCACTATGCTCATGTGCTTAGCATGTGGACAGTAGGTGGTGCAATCTTGATCTGGCAACCACTTGGAAATGGTGAGACAAATGGGACACTTCTGATAAAACTGGGATGCTTGTCAGGTCTTTTCAATGAGGCAGCACTACTAAAGTACATCTGCCACAAACTTAGAAACTTAAACTTTAAAAGAAAAAGAAAAAAAAAGTCTGGTGAGTTAAGGTTTTTCTGTCTGAATGCCTAAGTTAAATAAGCTTTGACTACGCACACACAAAAATAGTTAGATATTTAGCTAGTGACCTCAGACTAAAGGTTGCATGTGACAAAACAGTAGCTCTTTAAAACTGTCTACAGAGTAAGGATAAATAAGCTTTAATGTGCATTAAATATTGCATTAAAACTAGATGTATGTACACCTGGAAATAAAATGTGCGTTCAGCAAAGTAATAAGCTAAACCAAGAAAAATATAATTATTGAAAAGATTCATCCAATGGTACAGTCTAATTAAACATGAGATCTCAAAGCACCAGTCACCAAATTAAATCACTACACTGGTAGTTTCACCATGGGATAAAACTAGGAATGTGCAGATAAATCAAATGGTTGATTTACATACATATCAGGGCAAATCTTTTCAGAAAAAGAAAATGTCTTGTCAGTACCCCAACCAAACCAGGATTAAAAATTTTTGCACATAACTAGATGAAGGCAAAAAACAAGTAATACTGATGGTCTAAAAGTGCAATTCAAAATTCACATTTATTAGACTAATAAAAAATTTTACAAATTAAATTTTGCAGTAATTTAAATGTTTAATGTTAACTGATGTTTTCATTTGGATATTCCTATATTAATATCTAGCTGAATTTAAAATTCAAATTCCTTATACTTCTAAAAACTGTAATTGTTAAAGCTTCCTAACTGAAATAAAAAGATGAAAGATTTCTATGTTAAACTAACTGACACGAACATTTCCAAATCCAGATTAATATGTGAAAGTTTCAGGTACTGAAAATAATATTGGTTTACAAACAGATTCAAAACGGAAAACAATTAAGTCAGTCTGAAAAAAGTATAACTTAATATTTAAAATCACAAAGTTCTCAGATACACGGGGATGCAAAAATGCACCTGCTAGCTTTCAAAAAGTTGCAAGTATCTCCTTTCCACCATAAGATATTTCTCAATCTCTCCATCTGTGATAGCAATCTGCTATTTTTTTTTTTTGCTTTAGTTCTTGAGAATCTTCTACAGGAAAGAAAACTGCAAGACTGGCAGCTGTTTTTTTCTCTCTCTCTCACTTTTCCTGTTGCCATTTCTTCAGAGCACTCACAAAGTCAGAAAACTGTCACTACTGATTTAGTAGCTGAAGTTTGTGGGATCTCTGGATCATCAAGACTAGTATCAGAGTCTGATTACGTCTCCAGGGGCATTACCCAATTCTCTTGGTCTTCTATTTTTCCAATGCCTTATTTTACTCATATTTATGTCTTTACTTTGAAACTTCAGTTTGAAGTGAAGATCTAAGCATGCACTTATGCCACAAATTTGGTGTCTTTGTTCAGTATTTTCTGTAGCGTGTATTTGGGACCTTCACTTGTTGATGAAGGTCAAATCAAGATAGTGATGGTATACCGGTTTTGAGAACTTAGAGTTTGTCCTTAAGGAAAAAAAGGTGTATCCATTGGTATGTTTATTTTCTTCTAACCAGCCAAAGTTTTCTCACTTAAAAGATCAGCTGTATGTGACTCCATGACTGGTCATATTAAGAAAGTGTGTTAGCATTAGTTATCCAATATCTGTCATCCATGTCATTTCCTCAAAGCATCTTTTGGAGGAAAAAAAACAACAAAAAACATACATATTTGGTAGCAGTGTGATGTATTACAGGAAACAAATGATTGCATAGCTTACTAAATGCAATGTCTGCTAAGTCAGCAATCATTTCTGATGTCTCAACCCTTTCTTATCAAGGGATATTCACTTGTTTACTACAGGCTGGCCCAGGTTTTTCCAAGTTGCCTTTTTTCCCCCCCTTTCAGTAGCAGGGACCTCTTTGGCATTGTTTTTTGGTGGTATTTTTTACCTTTAAATGATATATCATGCTGGTGGTTGTCAATGTCTTTGTAGTTTTTTCAGCTCAAAAGATTTCTTGATTGTAAAGCTTGTATTTAAGTTTGATGGAAGCTTTCTGAATCACAAAATAATTTCATGCAAACCTTTTGAAGATATCTCTACCTTTAGAATATCTATGATCTTAAAACACACCAGCCCCAATATAAGTTCTAGAACACCCATGACTAATTAAGTATTGTAGTATCCACTAACAGAAAGCACAGATGTGGTTATTAACTCAGGCTAAAAAGGAAAGCAAAGTTTACCTTTCCTGGGAAATGTGGCTTTTCAGTATACTCATAATCCCTTACACTACACACACACACACATATATATATATATACCTGGGTTAGGCATTGTCAATAGAAAAATATCACAATAACAGCTTGGTGATCACTTAGCTTGTTCATATTTTAAAGGAGAATTACTTAAATTAGCAATTCCTGATCAGCTGACAAATCATATTAGGAATAATTAGCCTCTCCACTGTTTGCCTTTCTATATCATGTAAATCAGACTTTAATGTTATACTGGTAGCTTACATTAGAATATGTAAAACAGATTTCATAATCAAAAAGGTTTCAGAACTGTTTTGTGGGGAAAATGCTGGTATAACTTCACACATGAAAGAATATCCTAATAATAATTCAGAGTAATTAGGCACTTCATGCAATGATCATTTCTGATTTCAACCAACTTAAATATTTTTCAAAGTCTCTGTATAATTGTGTTTTCTTCATCCATTCTAACAATATATTGGTAGAATGTTGTAACTGATTAGTAATTTTGACTAGCAAATTGAAATTTAGACAAATGAAGTTGTGTGTGCACATCTGTCTCAGTAGAAAAAAGGAGGTAGTCTTTTTAGCCGTATTTATTTTCCCCCACTCGTGATGATACTCTGCACAGAAGTAGATGTGACTCCTCGGAGGAAGGTGGCTTCAGAGTAAAAGATGCTATTTAAAACAAATAGTGCTAGGTGCGCAGGAATAAACACTTAAGATTTAAAAACTACAAGTGTGACTGGTGAAACAAGCACCATCTTAACATGGTTTCAATCTCAAAGCCCTAAAATCATGACTGTCTGCTCTACCACTTTTATAGTTTCTTTAGCATAAAAATATTTTTTGTTCCTTTTCATTCTATCAGTCAGTCAGCTACAGTCCCAAGTGCGTGCTGATCACATTTATCAACATTTATTCAGTTAACTTAAATTTGTCAAAATTTTTAAAAAAATTAATTTTAGTAGAAAGACTTACACTGTACTAGTACTAGCTTAATTCACATCACTGTAGCTCACGACCCGAGAAAATCCCTTCAGAGTGAAAGATGACCTCAGCATAAATCTAAGAAAACAGTTGTCTACCGATAAGGGTACTAGTGCTCGGTTATATCCATGAAAATTATAGTCACAATCCATGGAGTTAGCGGGTATATCGAGAAACAAACACAAAAAAGTTACCTTTAAAAAAAAAAACTGAAATAGGACTTTAAAGCAGAGGTCGTTGGTTTGACAGGCACACAGTAGAAATATCCTGACAAATCTACTGGGCCTTAAATTAAGTGTCCCTGTCAGACTACTCCGGTGCTGAAAGATGGAGGAAGCAATATACTTTTCCCAACAAACTGGTTGATTGCTGTGCCAGCATCTGTGGTTATACGGCAGGGTTTAAATTTATTTATTTTTTTTTTTAGTAAAATGAAAATGAAAAAATTTGAAGAGAGAGCCAGAGTAACGTATAATATAAAACTATTTTTAGTTAGAGAGAGCATGCAGACATTTTAGATAATCTGTGGTGGACAAACAAATTTGTTCTAGAAATTGGCCATACGCATTTTAATGTGTGGAAAATTTCATATCAAAAAAGTTTACAATCTGTCAACCAGCCTGGTATCAGGTTAGCACAGATTGGAGCAGACATTTGGCAAACTGATAAGTTCTCTTTAATTGGGATCTGTACAGCTTGGAAATGACCTCTAATACTGAAGCAGGTGACCCTCCCTCCCCATCTTTTCCTGCAATCCCTAGTAATACTTACCACCACCACCACCCAGAAGGCAACTAGAGGCAGTGGCTCCCCCACTAAGGGCCTTGAAACCCTATCTACACAAGATAGGCTTCTTTCTATTTGAAATCTCCAACAAAACAGCTGAGAAAATTAGCAGCAAGGGAGCTAGTCCTTCATAAAAGGCACTCTCCAGCATCAGCCCTCCCTACAGCCTGGAAGATCATGATCTGTGTGATGTTAAATTGAGTATGCTTGCTTATAAATAGCTCAGACAACATAATGAGAATGCTTGCTCCTAGATATACTGAATGTGGGTGGCTTTTCTGACCCTAATAGAATTATGACCAAGCCTATCAGGATTTCATGTGGGGGTCAAGCCCTCCATCTATCTAGGCTGATTTGGGATGCCAATCATAAATGTATCCTTTAATACTGGATATACAGCTCTCTTATGGTAAGGCACCCCCCTTGCCTTCCAGGTTAACTTCAAAACATTTTTGGCTATTCATTGCACAAGCTGGGACCCCTATACCAAAACAAAACCAAACCAAACAGCAACATTTACAGCCCCGCAAAACATACCCCATCAGCAAGAAGCAACAACCAACTATGTCAAGACGCAAGCAAACATCTCTTCTTGAACTAGACGGATACTTTCCAAAAGGATCAAATGAACAATACTTGAAGAAAACCCTGAAATGCACAGCTGCAGTAACAATGAAACAAGTAAAGTGTCAAGAAGAATATGATAAATTTTAACTTAATATTTAAAAAAAAAAAGCCTTAAGAGTTATATCCCCATACCTTAGCTAACTTGTGAAAGAAACTTATCCTGGTGTTAAAGTAAAATTATCCAAGATTTTTTGCATTAGTTTTAATCCTTATTTTGCTTATACATTTGGAATATTGGCTAGTCTGGTTTGTAAAGTAATCAGTTCATAACAAAACATTTCCTTGCTACTGGTTGATAAGTCATACATTTTGTATCACCAGAGAAATGCTAAGCCTACTGCTATTCTTAGCATGAATTCCAAGTAAGAGCAGACAAACCTATTATTCTACATTTATTCATTTGGTATCAAAATTTATCGTTTTCAAATATCAAACAAACTTTTGATATTTGGGAGAATAAAAAAAAACAAAAAAAAACACACACACAAACCTGTACCAAATTGCTAAGTACTTAATGACACAAATCACACTTACTGCCAGGTTTATGATGGTTCTTGGGAGAATGGAAAGCCAGTAAATCAACCAATGGATTGCGAGGTAGGAAGCCTACAATACAAGTGAAAGAATTTGAGGGGGTCAAAAAACAAAATTAGAGAGCTCCAAGAATTCATGCATAGTAAGTAATCTTTGTGCGTGTGTGTTAATTATGCATACATTTGAACCTGGAACAAACTTGTACGTTCCTACCTTTGTCATAACTCAAAAAAGTTCTGAACTTTTCTGCAACTATATACAAGTTAGTTTACTTTGGCCAACAGCAATTCAATTATTTTTTTTCTTCTTTTTAAAAAACATTTAAAACAATTTAGGCAACTAGAAACTTAATGGCTTTTCAAGTAGCATCTCTTATCCACATACCACTTTCCCAGTGCATCACCATATTCGCAGATTAACACAGGATTAGCATGTCTAATAATCTGAAAGTAACCTTTGATGGGAAACATACTCAACCACAATTAAGAATCTACAGATCACCCCCTTTACTTCCAGGGCATTACTACTGATGTCTGCTATTAAGAAAATACTTACTTATGATAATATTACCCGGTTTTTTTCCCTAACAATTGGTTCACTTGCCTTCTTCTTTGAAAAAGAAACAAGGCAATAAATTTCCACAAACTCCCTCTGAAGCAGCATGTCAAAGAATTATTTTATTTTAGTATAAAACAATTAGTTAACCTACAAATGAAAGTAGATGGGACCAATTTTGAAGACAACACCCCAGTTTTTATATGGGCAGCAGCAGCACTACACGCAAAGTTTAGTGAGATGCATTCAGGTTTTCAAGCTTATCTCTTAAACAAATAATAAAAACTATTATTTTTATTATTTCATATATCCCCCAAAAAACAGTGCTTAGCCACCAAGCCAACCCCAACATTTCTTCACCTCTCAGAATTCTATACTATGCAATCAGAAATCTGTACTAATGTCACTGGAGAAAGTTAGCTTCTGCAAAGCCACACTGTCACTATACTTCCTGAGTAAGGGTCGTTGCTCCACTAGCTGTTGTTTTATGTAATCACTGGAGAATGTTGAGTATCTTAAGCATTTTATCGCACGAACCAAATTTGCAACCTACTGAATCGTGTGAATGCATCTTTTTTTAACTATTCTATTTGCATCTTCAACGCAAACTTTCTGGTGGTATGTGAATCATTAGAAAAGTTAATTTTGTAAGCTAAAACTCCAATTTTTTAAGAAATAGAAATCTTAGTATAACGTTTTGCTTACGAAAGCATCTAGGAGATTACAAATATAGTAGTAATGTCTAACAGCGGGTGGTTTACTTGTTTAACCCTTTGAGAAGTATTCCTGCATACTTATGGGGAAGGAGTACCGATCATGACAGCAATTCTGTATGTATCTCTTGCCCTTTGAAAAGCAGATGTCTTACCATTTCTTAAAATCTGTACATTAAAAGTAAAAATGATAAAATAAACGAAAATGGCAATATTAATCATATCAGATGTAGCATCTACTTTATCTTTGTTCAGCTTTCAAAATAGTCTAAAACAATTTGGTTTACCACATTTAAAAAAGAAGTGTCGTGGTAGTAATTATCCAGTCAAGTGGAGGGAAATAAATGGTGGCTTAAACATTTTTGAAATAAGCTTCAATATCTAGAACATTTATTTTGAATAACTTTATCTGAATGTCAACAAAACAGCATTGAAGTATCTAAACCCTAAAGACTCATTGTCATAAACAAGAATAACAAAATCCACAGATGAGAGTTTGTTATTGTAAAGTTTTTATTTTAAAAAAATATAGTTATAAATAGTGCAGTCAGCTAATGAATAGATGTAATCTTCAAACACAGCACATTAATTATTTTATGCTTTAATAACTGGCATTCTTCTTTACAATGGCTCCAATTTAATGTGGATTGCTATTTAAAAAGGAAACGAGACTGAATGCATTGTTTAGTTTTAAAAGTTCCGAGCTTTATACAGGCAGAATGTGAAAAGATCAATTTATACAGTATATTTTAAATATAATAAAATAAAACTAGCAGTCGATGGGTAAATTTTTTATTTCTTACTAGAAAGAACCCCATTTTCACCAACTCGAAACAGGATACTCAAGATTACAGGGGAAGTAATTACGATACTTGTTAGAAATGAAACTCAAAAAGATACTTTTAATCAAAGTGTAATCAGCCCGAAAATAAATCCTGTTCTAGTAGATGACTTCCATCCCTGACAACATTCTTTCTTCAATTTATCAAAACAGAACTGATTTCCAATTTGATAAATCAATAGTTATATCTCTTTAATATAATGACAATAAATGAAAAAGAAATTGCATTTATTTAAAAAAATTTTACTGCACACAATAACCATGGAAATATTAGCTCAGGAAAGCAGTATCTGCAACAACAACAAAAAGGGAGAAAATTGCTATTCTTTTTTGGAGAATTTTTTATTGTATACAAATTACAGAAACCTTGAGTTTCCTATAATTTAAGGAGAAAAATATATATTATATCCATAAATAGTTTAGTTCACCTCTAAGACAATTGATCTCAAAACAGGATGATCATCTTCTATGCAGATTTTTTTCTGCCATTTTTTAAAGGACAAACTTAAATCATTTGTGGAATGTTGACAAACTCCAATCATCTGCTACACACGCACAGTTCTTGCATTAAATTTCAAAACCTATTATATTGTCAATGCTGATGCAATGTATCTGTTACAATAATCTATTTGGAGGGCAATCTTGTTTTGTGGTAGACATTTTACAAACAACTCATGTTTTCTCCCCCCCTCCTTCCCATCATAGTCAAGTTAAAAAAAAATTGCTTTAACCACCTGAGTAAGTTAAAAACCAAAATAAAAAAGAAACAAAGCCACACATCAATCCACTAAATTCATTTATCACTTTTGTCAAAATACTTTCAGAAAAATTTTTCCCTGAATAAGATCCAAGCCAAAATTTAATTTAAAAAAAAATGCACTGATGTACTGACATACAGAAACCTAACCAATCAAGATGCAACAGATTGTGCCTGCATACACTTTTTTAAAAAGAATCTTACCCGCAACTGAGTACCTTAACACACTGTTACATCAGGTGTGTTCTTCAGCAGATGTGGAGCATCAGTAGTAACTGACAATCACTCATAGAAATATACATCAGGTGATCCACAGGTAAGTGACCAATCATTGCCTGAAATTTAGTTACTTCAAAATGAAAATGCATTGGGCAATATTTATAAAGGACATTCATCTGTGTCCACCAATCTGAGTTTAGACAACTTGTAATTTTTTTTTTTTTAAATTTTTTTGATGTTGCAATTTTGGAATGTTGTTAGCATGCTGCCAAAGATAAGATCAAGAAAGAAAAAAGAAAAATCACCACAAAGTATTAAGCTGGTAAAAATTCAAAGTTTCATCAGTGTGGGTGAACAGATTTCTATTTTAGAAAATAAATGAAAACATTCTTTAAGATTGCTTGAGTTAACCTACGTTCTGAAATAGGGGGTTAGGGTTGGAATGTTTTGCTTCCTTTTATGAGTTCCAAACACATGAAATTTGATTTTCATCCTCAGCTGTACACACACACACACACACACACACACACACACACACACACCACACACACACACACACACACAAAAAAAAACATTTTTGTGCAAGTGGTTTTTGTCAAGCAGGTTTTTCTTGTTTTTAATTTGAAAATAAATTTGAAAAATAAAACTGACAGTTAGTGATTACCAACTCAACCCATATTCCAGATGACCACAGTGTATGCTACGGTGCAAACCTAAATATTCTCTCAGATGCTAGATCTCAACACCAGCCTGGTTACAACGATTATCTGTCAGCACTTTAGATTGGTCTTGGAACCTCTATAGCAGTTAGTTCCCTTCCATGAGGAATGAGTCACCATTTATTCCTCATGCATTTGTTTGCGAACTTATTAAATAAAAAATATTTGTCATAAGACATTGACAAGTATTGTACATGGCCACCACACTTCATATTAACCAATCAATGACTTGGGTGGGGGAGCACTGGCTAATAATAGTAATACCTTTCTTTCCTGTGGGCCAGTAGCTGCCAGTAAAACCACAAGCTAACATTTAAGACTGATTAGAATTTTGGCTCTGGTCCATTCCTTCTAATCCCCCTCCCACCACACATTCTATGTACACCGTTCTTGTTGAGACTGAAATACTTGTGACAATGGATTGCACAGCAATTAAAACCAGTGAACTTTTTAAAAATTTAAATGCTTGTATTTCAACTTGTGAATAATTCTTATTTTCTTTCCCTTCCAATTTACACAAGAAAGCAAATATAACATCTAGGATCCTTTCTAATGTTTTATTAAATCAAAATTGTAGATTTAGTGCAATTAAGAAAATCTTCATAACTTTCACTTTAAACCCCTTTAAAACTACTTCTTGGAACCAAAATAAAGACCACGACAAAAAATAGAAATTCTGAACTCGGAAGATTAACTTCAAAACTAAATCACTGAAAATTAAAGCAACATTTAATTTTCCAGTTGGCTTGTAGAGTAAAGCAACTGAATCAATATTTAAGTTAAAACAAAAGGCATAAAATCAAACAAATACAAACGTGAAGTTAGATTTCTTTGTTAGTGCTTCATAATTAGAATTCTTTCAAGTAAATATAAATTCTCTACCATTCCAACAGGCAAGAGGCTACGTTACAGGTCACCAATTGTTGGCCAATGATAAGTACTGATTACAAAATTCAGTTTTTCAGAAGGGGAGCCTCATTTGGGAAAAAAAAAACATCACAAACTCACCTTTTCAATTAAAATTTAAACAGTCAGAACCTCACTTAGAAAAACTAATAATAAAATGAATATTCTCCAATCATATTTTCATTGATGGGATAGCATCAGACATGTTCATTGCATCGTTAGAAAGCAACAAAAAGTTCTTGCACTAAATTTTTGCTTTATATTAAATTCCCATAAACTTCAGTTAAATGCAAAATAATAAATCAGATTGATATCTTCAATCTGTCAAATATGCATGACCCCCCCACTACTTCAATGAATCAGCGAGTGCAGCTAATGGTGATGACACAAGAGGGAAGTAAAAAATCTAAGATCAGTATATATAAAAATAAACTTCAATTTAGACTCACTTTGTTTTGTTTCATATTAAAATTTTAAGTTCTCAAAACCAATTTGTTAAAATAATGTTTTAAACATTTCCAATAGTCAGCATGAAAGCCAGTAATGACCAAATTTGATTTGAGATAGCGCTAATCTAGCACAGTTTAGATTCTGTGGCTCCTGTCTAAGAGGTAGATGAAAGGGGTAAAATTTCAAATCAAATCAGTTTCCAAGGTAATGTATACTTAATTTGTAGGGCTATCTCTGTGTAATTGCAGACAATATTTAAAGGTTATAATTTGTCTGATGAGTTGTAATTATTAGGGAACTGATCCATTAAAAAATACATCATCGTGCAAACTTGCATTTGTGGCCAACCAGATCAGTGATTTAGAAAAAAAATATGAACAGTTAGTAAGTAAACTGTTGGATACTAGTGTCTCGCTACATATTGTATTGCTAATTTTATTCCAAAAGGCATACAATAAATAGACAGCTTTGCAGATCAAATTTAATTTGTGGCCATGTCTTTTTTTAACCTTTACATTCAATAGTAATGTAATATACATGTAACAAGAGGTATTCTTGATTTTTGAAGCTTTTGTATCACAAATCCACTTAAATCTTACTGAATATAACATTTTTTTTTTAAAAAGGGAAGAACTTTTAAAAAAATTTCACTAAATTATTTTATCCTGTGAGCATGTTAATTTCTAAGCCATTTGAAATGGAACTGATGAACCATATTTAACAAATCCTTTAAATTATTTGGAAAACTGACAAATCGTTGTAAAGGAAACTGAAATGAGACTATCCATAATATACTGCAAAGGCAAATCCTGTGCTTAGTCTGGCAGACAAATCTATCTGTATATCTATAAAACTAGATTCTGATGACTGGATATTAAAGGAAACATATCTAAAGAAATGTTATTGAAATTACAATTCCCCGGCCTCCCTCAAAAATAAAGCAATTGACAATAGCAATCTTCCCTCTACCATTAATAAAAATTATGCTTAATTTTCACTCCATCTCTCATCAACTTCCACCTGAATATTTAAATGCAACCCACACGTGACCTTTGACTCTCCAATATGTTGCAAATAAGAGCCACAGAACATAGGTAAATCTTTTAAGGCCAATTCTGCCTGCCATGAATCACTGGGGTTTCATAAAATATTAACCTTAGCTAGCTGTGAAGACCCCAGGGATCCTGAGCACCGGGCAGCTGGACTGCGCTCGCAGATTAATGGGTCCTAACGTCATGCTCCAATTTGGCATTTATTACATTATGTTATGACCAGAAAGATAGCTCCAATATGCAGCAATATTCAAAACGCGATAAATTCAATTTTCTGTTAATTTCTGTACCGCCACCGGGGGCTGTCAATCGGCACACAGTCACTGACCTTTCAGTCGTGTTGACAATGAGCGTGCTCAATGGAGCTGTAGGCATGGATGCCCGTGATCTGTAAATAATACAATTGTAAAACAATAATGGGAAGGGATGGGAGGCTAATCTGGCGTTTATTTAACTGAAATCTGACCACTTACCAAAGAAATGGCATGTAACTCGCTACCTTAAGACACTAGCGTATGAGTCATCTTCCTTTCAAGGGAATTTACACATTAAAATAAAAAAATAAATAACTTCTAATTTTTAAATTTAGTTTTGTATTTTTTTATATATATATATGTGCTAAACCATTATTTAGTAAAAGAATGTGAGTTAAACAAGTTAGCTTAGAAGGGAAAGAAAAGCCACCATGTTAAATGGAAAACTATTTTGGATGTGTTAGACTATAGTGTTCATTTACCAGTAGTTAAAGAACACAATTTTAAGAGACAATGTAAGCAAAGTGACCAAACCTGTTGCTATTTCAGATTTTTATTGAATTTAACTTCTTTTGGAGGAAGGCACATACATTTTTAGAATAAGGGAGCTATGCGTGGATTTTGATAAGCGATATTATTATGGGAGAAATCAAACGCTCCAAATAGTTGTCTGAAAACAGTAGAGACCATGTAGCATGTCACTACTACTTAGAAATCCTGTTGATGGATTTAAGGATGCAAGTGGTTTCAAGTAATAACCTGCTGTTTATTATTATGAAAACGGAAAATCTCGCGTGCATAACCCTAACATGACACCAGTAAGCAGAGATATTACTAACCACTGGCTAAGGGTAATTAACACTGGCTACTAATGACGGCACTGACGCAAGGTAACAAGGTACATTCAATGGTGAAAAAAGAAAGGGTGCAACAGCAGCAGACAGAACATGAGAACAAAAAGTGTTTCATTTTTCCTTTAAATTTCAGCATTTGCTAAATGAACTAAAATAAAGTGTTTTATCCTAAATACAGTCAGGTTGCATCTCATCTTTTCTGAGTTCCCAAGTATCAGTTTCCCCTTGGTATTTTTTAACAACACCCCACCCCCCCCCCCTCCCTGAGAGGAAGAGTAAAAGCAAGCCACCCTGAGCTTTTTTGATAGTAATTACAACTGGGAATGAAAATTGGATAGGAATAAAATGTTCATCTGCAAATTAAAGCCAAACAAGCATTAAATATTCTTGATAATTCTCTTCCAAAACATATCATTACCAAAACACTAAAATTAAAAAAAAAGAAGAAAGTTTAAGTAAACTAGCTGTCATCTCAGGTAACCAAATGAAAGAAATACCACTGGAGCTAAGCCCATAACCGTGCAGACTTTTATATGACAGTGTCTATAATTTTCCCCCTGTCCACTCCACCCACCCTTCTTCAGCTTCATTCACAGGTATGGAACATTTCCTGACAGCAATTATGAACAGCAGTACAAAGACTGGGTCAATGTTCCCCACCATTCTGACCTTAGCCTAATATGATAAAAGCTTACCTCTCTGTCATTTGCCATTTATACCTCTCCACTGAGTCATAAGGACAACACATCAAAGAAAAATTATAAATTATTTTTCCCTTGAAATTATTGAACAAGACTAGGTATACTTAGTTTTTAAAAGGGTTGTTAGAAGATATATCTAAATGCAGGTATAAAAGCCAAGTTAGGGGTGGACTGCCCTCGGGGCATGTCAAGAACATGATGTTAAGACCAAACACCAAAGACTGCTTTGCTTAGAAGCCATGACAAATTAGCATCAGATGAAATTACTATTAAAAGAAAAAAAAAAAAATGGATGAATTTATCATCCATATTATTTGAGTTCTTTGAAGAGACAGCCAACAATATTGTTATGCTTGAAATAATTAAAAAGGCTATACATCAAGTAGCACACCTTAATATACTGAAAGGAGATTTTCATCTGGATTATAATAGAAATATCATGTTAAGTGTAATTAAATAAACTGTTTTCTGTTTTCCCCTCCCAGCAAGAATGATAATTATACGAATGGTAGAGTGCATGGAGTATACACAAAACAGAGAATAATAAAAACAAACAAACAGCACAGTGTATAATTCCTTTGTTAATGTAATAATTTTAAAAATTGGTGTGACCCTGGTATCTGAACTAGTACGATAAAATCAGTCATAGCTGGCAATGCAATCAAAGACCACCTAATCTTCAAAAAAATGAAAGAAACTGTTGTGTTAACATGTGACCAATCAATGGAGAGCCCTGTAGCCAAAACACTACGGCACTAATAACCTCTGTAACTAGCTCTCGCGTAAGGCTGCTATTGGAAAATTCTTTTCACAATTTGATTAAAATTTGTTTTTATTTTTTAAGAAATGTAATATTTTCTTTTCTTGAAAGCCCAAATGCCCCACATTAGTTACCAGTTCAGGTTTTGTTAAGTCACTGAACTATGCAATGCCATTTTTACATCAAAATGTATTTTCATTTACTGAATATGAACACGTCTCAAGTTGTCTTATTAAATGGGTTTTAATCAGTTCATTAACTGAACTGTTCTAATTTTCTCCCTGCTAATGTTTGTTTGCTTGAAGTGTTTTTCCTCATACAGCTACTTCCACCTATAAGTAGTAAGATGCACACACCCCACTTCCTTTGCTCTACTTTATATTTGTCTAGTTTATATATGGCTTGGTACCCCCCTCTCACTACCCAATCCATGATTTACCTTGTTTGATGGTTTGTTTTTTTGCGTATGTGCCTAGTATTTGTTTTCTCTCCTGTGAAGTCTCTCACACATTAAGGGTCAAATTTATGAATTGAAGACATCACATAGACTGATGCAAAACAAGTGCGTTACATCCTATCACTGTCAGGTCAACTGTGTTTCGGACAACTCCTTCTCTACTGGTGGCTGACGTTCCTTTCTACGTTTCATTTGCTCAGCGTTATTATCATTGTGCAACTTATGAAAAAGTGAATTCACAAATATGGCATTTTATGTTTGCTTAGCTACCCGAGCAAACACAACTAAACATTTCATAGGACTACAGTAATTAAACCAGGTAAGAAAGAAGAGAGTAATGTCAATGAGCAAACAAGCACGCATGGATGTTTCAAACAATATACAAGGTCCCTGAACTTTCTTCACGTCCAGGCCACCGAGCACTAATCCAACTCAGTCGTGAAATCAGCACAAAAATGGCATGACATCACTTAGTAACACACATATGCACAAAGAAAACAAGGAGAAAAACACCATGGAGTTGTTAAAATATGTCCTACATCTTTTATCATGACTTGGACAATTTCAGAAATATAAAAGCACCCCCCCCCAGTCATCTGTTTTGGAGGTAGGGACCGTATAATCAGGGTATTTCAGTAATAACTAATCCCAAACCTTGTATGTATTTAGGAAAATATTTGGTGTACTGTATTTTCCACAAGCATAATACAGATATATTTACACTAAAACAAGTGATACTTAATTTGAAAATTTTATACAAGTTTAAACAACAAAGGAGAAATCAGAAAGCGCCAGAAGGTGGTTTTCAAAGACCACCTGCTTACAACCCCTAGAACAAGTTGCAATTTTTTTTATCTAACCGTGAGCCTCCAGTGAATGACCACCATCTTCCAAATTCAAGAACTACTATTTTGGGTAATTCTTATGAAACAGTCATTATTCACTTTCATGTCTAGCATTTTAGTAAGAAGCAAGATAACTTTACCACTGAAATAAGGTGGGTTCAGCCAATCAGAATCATCGCAAACCTGTATTTTTGCTACGTTAAAACTTAAATTGTTACAAAACCATAATCCAAATGTGTTTCTTTTTTTAATTTCTAAAATTTTATTCCATTAAAACTGACAATTTCCGTTATAATTCATTCCATTTTAAGCTGCATCTAAATAGATTTGTTTGGAAGTTATATACTATATTTTTCCCATGCTAGACCCCCCCAAAAAAGTGTAAAACTTGCTGAGACAGTAGATGCTGCTTTGTCACAAACGCTTCAATTAAAATTTCAAAATAAACTTCCATATTATACTTCAAAAAAATTTAGAGCTTCTTTTAGTTTAAAAGTATCTCCCCAAATTAATAGGTTCTGAGATGATAGTTTTGAGAAGTATTATTATTACACTACAGTCAGTAGTAGAATTACTTCTGTTCATGCTTGCAATTATTTGAAAAGGAAAAACCAACTTTCAAAAGAGTTGGAAAAAACATTTTTTTAAAATATATAAATAAAACTAAATTATATTTTTTAAAAAATTTGATTACTTACAACCAACCTAGAAGAACAACAACAACTAAAGTCTGTCAAAATGGATGCTGTATTCCACATCAAACAACCTTTCCATTTATTTTTTTTCTGTGTAATTTCCTGTGCGACTTCTATGTATTTCCTCCAAAAGAAACTGTAGCACACATTTTACTTGGTGGTCTAAGTTAATTTACTTGTGTTTTTTGATTACATAAAGTAATCAAATAATTCTGTTTTCATTTGTCAAATGTTCAGCTTAAACTTCTGTTTGTTTGCTCTTTCCTAAGTGCATTTTTTTCCTCCCAAATTTTAAAATAGGTAAATAAGAGACAGCATTAGTTAGTTACCCAATCATTGCATTGCCATGGAGATACCAATTGGACAAAGATTTTCTGGCTCAATGGATGCTACGCAAAAGCTGATTGCTACATAATAGATTTGATGTAATGTGTACCTTTTGAGGTTTCTAATTATGCGCCTTTCTTTTGTTTAACCAGATGACACAGATTTCATTATAAATATTAAATGTGAACAAGGCACTGATGCTTACATTTGGAAAGACAAATACAAAGTGAATACCAAATATATAAAAAGAACTTATTCTCCTATGTACCCAGTGTATGCATTAGTATTTTGACTACCCAAAAACCATTTGTTTTTTTTTTCCTTTAAAAATCAAAGTGTATAATAGCACCCAAAAGTTGTCAGTAGATCAAAGCTTAAAATCAATTTAAAAAATTATACCTTACATCTGTTGAAAAACTGGGGACTAATAACCCAGCTTTCTGAGACTGCATAACAAGTTAAAAAAGATTTATTTCTTGGGAAACATTATCAAACAATTCATATCCATATTGAGATACAAATTTTTATGACTACCCCAGATGTGGCTGTGTCTTTGATGATTTTTTAAATGTAATCTACAATGGAGCAGTCTGTTCAGTGAATTCAGATGTCCATAAACTATATTGGCTTTGAGCTCAGATGAAATTAAGTGCTTACACATTCGCAGTTAACTAGATCAATGTAGATGCAATTTAATAAATCCGTTGGTGTTAGTGCACACACACACACCATCATCTTAAAAATAGTTGAAAGCTAAAGTTGTGCAAAAACATTAATAATAACCTAATAAAACAAAGCTTCATGTTAAGCATTTTTATCAGCTTTAGAAAAGGGTTGGTGTTGCTTCGAGTACACGCCATACCCAAATTGCGGAGCGTAGAAACCATCATCAAGAGTACAGTGCTTGAGTAATTAGCTTTGTGTACAAAATTTGAGAGATTCAGATTGAAGTCTTCAAGCAATTTTCTCTTCTGGGAATCTGGCCAACCACCCATTTAATAGTAAATCTTAATTTTAGAAAGACAAGAAAAAGTGGGTGCATTTTGTTTTTTTTTGCTTGACTAATTTTTTTTTTTGGTTTGCATATATATTTATGATGGTTGATAAAAGAGAAGGAAGAAACTTACCTGGTCGATATCTGCTGTAATCTAATGAATGTGCTGTTAACGAACTCATGCTCGTTGAATGAATGTCGTTATTGTCAAGTATTCCACTTGAAGGAGCACTTGTTGTAATGCTCGGAACTGTCGATGGAAGAGCAGTACACGAAAGCACGACGGCTGAGTTTGCTGGTGTTGCCACCCTAGTGGCCCTGTCACTGCTGTCTGTGATAGCTGGGATGGGCTGGGGGGCACCCGCACCTGAGGTTACTGGGATGGGTGGGCTGAGTGTGGGTGGCCCACTTGGCACCTGTGTCACCTTGCCCTTTGAAAGAAACGCGACAAGCTGCTGCTGGAGCTGCTGAAGGATGTGCATCATAAGCACCTGTTGCTGCTGCAGGCTGTAGATTGTTGAGTGCAGCAGTGCCATGTCAGTGGGCATCAGGTTGTTCTCAGCAAACTGTGCAACAGCAGCCTTCGTTCCTGCCATGGGTTCAATGACAACGTTTCCGTTCGACAGACCCTGTGTGAACGAAAGAGGGTACTGAGGTAGATGAGGAACTAGTTCGGTTTTGTACCTGTCGTCTGCCAATGAGTAGTCACCATTGTTCCACTCTTGCTGAAGTAACTCCTTCTCCCCGTTAAGCATCATGGGGCTCCGTGTTTTACATGAAGGGTCCAGAGTTGTCATGTTACCACTGTCCATCGGTTCAAGCCGAGATTCCGTCTCCAAATTTTCTATGTTGGGAGACTGGGGCCCGCTGCACTCAGTCTCCAGCTGTTCTCGTCCATACAGCACGACAATTTTTCTACTGCAGCTTTTCTTGTGGGCAAGAAATTCACCCAGTTCCAGGAATTCTGCACAGCATTTACCACACACATGAGCATCGCCATAATTTTTAGAGGAGGAAGGAGATATACCTGAAAAAGAGTAATGGAATACAAAATATTAGGCTCACTTAAATATTTAAGAATTCAGTTTGTAAAAATACCTAAGAGATTAGTGTTTCTCTAGCCCTTCAATGCCAAAAAGTATAGCAATATCTTGAATTGCTCAAAGAAAACCATTTTTGTTGTAATTTAAATTTTAGATTAGAACATTTGACTATTTTCTTTTTTCAAAATAATGATCCACATTTTATTCCCCATGTACAAGACAATGCATTAGTTTTTCTTTAGTACCCTTTTCACTGACATTCCTTAGGATGGTGGGTGACCCTGAGTTTGATTTCCAGTCCCAAGTACTTCCCCGGGCATAGTTTCCTCTTAATCTTACCAGAGGTTCCTCTATCACTCCAGTTTCCTCCCACATCTAAAAATGAATGATGGTAGCTTGTCAAATGCCAGGTTCATCATGATACAGAATAGGTAATAGTCTCTTGCCAATAACTACAGCACAGATGCTCAATCACCAGGATGGCTGGTCTCTTTCACAGCAAGTGGCGTACAGCTGTAGGCATCCATTTTTCTTTTTAACGTTGTAAATTTTTCAGACAAATTTCTTTTTTTAATGTATCTTAATTCAAAATCTTTTCTTTTCAAATGATAAAACATCGAACAACCTCTCCCACATAAAAAGTGAGTTTTCAGGCAACCAAGAAGCACAAATCAGAAATCTAAACTCAAACATCCAAGAATGCAGCCAGTAGTATTCCAAATACAGGCTTATCGCTGTGGTGATAAATGAAGTCTAGCATGAAATGCCAGGCAGTAGTGGAAACAATTACCTGCCTAGAAAGAATAAAAAGCCACCGCTTCCTTATGTGTTTAGAGCTGATTAAGTTGAACCTCCAAGGCTCCACAAAAAATGTTAAAAGAAAAGTAACTTTGATTGCAAAATTCTGCCCTTGGGTCAAAACTCTGCTATATAAATGACAATGCATAATAAATTGATTTAATTTGAAAGGTACAGAATAATCAATGTGCATTTATTGCCATCTCTGCTTGTTTAAACTTGTTTTAGATTTATTTATATAGTGAAGACAGTAACTGGCTATTTTTCTTATTGTCTTTCCTTCCCAACTAACTATCACTACAGGCTGCCCCTGTAGAGCGGTGTGTTCATTGCTACATTCCTTATGATAAAATATTAAAGTTCTGTTTCTATAATTATAAGTAGTTCTTACTGCTTCAAAACTTCTGCAGAGATTTTCCTTTCTGAAAATTTTAAGCAGTATCTCCATAACTTTAGTTTTTAAAAGAAAGTTAAGCCAACCAAAAGTAACTCTAATGCACCAGGGAGAACGTGTTTTGAAAATACCTGTATGGTAATGGAAAATATGGTTACTATTACTGGTGCCAACAGCATAGTGTTGGTAGGTCTCTGATTGCATTGATATTTGTACAGAATCTTAGCCCCTTGTTTCTTTTAGCCTTCTTCATCCTTACCTCAGAACTATTTTTTGTTTTAATAGAGTAAAACACACGCGCACACGGTATAATCAAACAAAGATTTTTACATGTTGCGCAAATTAGTACAAAACCTTGTCTACAACAATAACAGAAGTAGAATTCGAACTCAAATCGTTCTCTTGAGTGGCAGCTGCCTCCAACACTATGATAATTGTGTAATACCATCCTAGAGCTACATCAAAATAATGCAAATTAGTGTGCGGCAGGATCAAATTTCAAATGTAAAAATAAAAACAGACTGACTTTCAATTCTGACCAAACTGAAAGATTTGCTGTGATAAGCACATGAACAATGCAGAATGTTTTGTAATCTTTTAAACAGTGACAGCAAAAGGAAATCTCATTACAAAATCAAGTTGGCACCATTTTCAGAATGCAAACACACACACACACGCACGCACAAACTGTTGTTTGTAACATTCCTAGGAGATAAGGATGTTATAAATTGAGCTTCTTAAGCATTAAAATTAATAGTGTATATTACCAGTAACAAGCAGTATGTACAAGGGTTTAGTTTTCCCTTTCAGCATACATGGCGGAAAAATTGCTTTCTGTCCTTTAAAGCACACCTGTCAGGGAGGTGGGGGAATTAAAACTACATTCAAAAGCCTGCGAGAAGGAAAACACGACTAGTTAAACATTATAATTGATAATATCAGCAAATACACATTTATATTTTCTGGCGCAGAAGAATTACCAAAAACAATTTTGTTTGAGTTGTTTTCTATATAAGATTTCTCTTTCAGTCCTGCCCTTGCTAAGGAGTTCCCATGATACAAGAATCTATTGAATGACCTTAAAACTTATTAAAAATCTACATATTCAGAAATCACCATATACAGATAAGAGGCTGTTTCCAAAAAACAAACTAAACAGTACATAATATGTATACTGATATTTCCATCTAGTACAAAATGCTTGAATTTTAAATGCAGAATCACAGCAAATGTAATACTGAAGTAAAAACTCTGTTCAGTTGATACAGGAAATTGTTTACATGAATTCTTTTTTTTTTTTTAAAAAGCATGGAATTTCAGAACAATTTGAGAGGAAAATTTTAAAAGTAAGTTTATGCAACAAGCAGCAATAACAGATTCTGAAGAAATTTCTAAAATAAAATGGCGCATGTCAGGTGGCCTAGCCATGAAGTCATCTAGAAAATCTGTGAAGTTCTTAAACTCAAATGTTTTTTCTTTGCATGAACTTGTTTCCTACGAAGTTAATGAGAAACTAGTCAGGTTATAATAGAAACAGACTTAAAGTCTGTTAAGCAAATAACCCAAACAAAAGTTGTTTAATTTTTTTAAAAATAAACTAATTTAAATTATCAAGAAGTTGAAAGTGAAGATTGTACTTGTTATGGCTTCACCTGAAAAATGAACTTATTACCTATAGAAAAAAAATTATATACACACACACTAATATATAATGTGTAACACACTTGAAAAAATAGTATTTTTATTATTCCCATGACAGATGAAGACAGTCAATGACAAACTTGGGTAATAGCAAAAAGTTTGAAAGGAGAAATTTATGTACCTCCAGATGCCTGCTTTTTGTTTTTCAAGTGATAGTCTATAAAGATAATTTCAAGTAAAATTGTTTTGAAAAAAATCTTACGAATGTGATTTAAGTCTCCGTACATTAA
The DNA here is from genome assembly GCA_018389105.1 of Nautilus pompilius. Taxonomy (NCBI): domain Eukaryota; kingdom Metazoa; phylum Mollusca; class Cephalopoda; order Nautilida; family Nautilidae; genus Nautilus; species Nautilus pompilius. The sequence goes on from JACATO010001039.1 coordinate 262,461, forward strand.
AAGATTTTGAATTACACCTATATTCAATGAAAATAATGAATATATGCATGCGTACTGATCTGTTTCAATAGTGATTTATCTAGCTTTTCTTTAAGTCAAAAATAAATATACCAAATGCCGAAGTTTGAGAAGGCACGATGCACTTTGCACCCAACTGGCCCTCAAATCTATAACAACAGGCACAGGTTGAGTAAAAGGAGCCTGTGACAACCAGTACCTTCCACATTAATACAAGCCTTTGTAATGAGTATCTCTTTGTTTTACAAATGTGTTGACTAAATATGTGGCCAGTTCGATGTAGTTACTAACTAGAGCTTCTAGGTTGGTGGTATAAAAACTATACAGAGATTTAGTTTTACCTATTTACAGATTTCCATATATTAGGAAATATCTGAACTCTCCCCAGGGTAATAAATAGATTTATTTCCTCCATTCCATGCAACTATTGTATAGATTTTTATATAATCCTAAGAAAAAAAATAATTAAAGCTTATTAACTCTTTTTTTGTTTGGTTAAATAAGTGGAATTTTACAAAAGGCTTAACAACTAACTATAGCTTACTGGTAAAGTATGTATCTCGTCAAAGCATAGTAAGATTAGAAAAAAGTATACTAGACACCTGAATTTAAGTTTTAAATATACCTGAAGGATTTCTGTAGAGAAAAATCTTGCTTAGAGATGTATAAACCTATAAACTATTGGTGAAACACAATCCTGCTATTTTACAGAACTATCTCACAAACAGAATTCTTTTGTTCGTTCACTGTTTTGATCATTAACTATTGTTGGCCAAAAGAATTAAAGCAGCTATTATTTAGCTAGCAGCATTTGAAAGTTGTACAGACTTTTCATTTAAACTATATCTAAGTTTGAAATCTCATGCACGTATACAAAGAGATTTAGCAATAAAACGCTTACAAATTAAACATTAAAATAAAAATCAAACTCGGTGCTATTTAGCCTTAAAATTATAACAATGTCTATTCTGTTCACCTCAAGCAGATGTCTTTAAAAGCACGCCATTGAAGATAACAGTTCTGACTTAAAATCTACCCAAAGACCAAAACAATTCTTACAAATAAGCTAGCAAAAGTATACTTCCATTACACTACCATGGCTGGAAAGAAAGAAAGGAAAAAAAAAAAGTAAATAATAAATAATGAGACAAAACTAATACCAAGTAGCATCAACCTCAAATATTTCTTACCAGTTTAATTCAACAATCAAGAAAATAACTGTTGATTACTCTTATTTATCCAAAGTTATCCAGAGATGAGAATTTAGATGACTGACCAGATTATACAGCTCCCACCTACCTACTAACCCAATGCCCAAAGGGCATCCATCTGGTGACTTGAATAGCATTCGGTTAAAGCAAAATGGGAGTTGGCTGAAATTTAGCCATTTCATGTACGTCTACTTATAGTAACACCAATTAGCATGTTCCGCAAGTGCACGCTACATCGCAGTTAATGCATGCCTAAAACCTGCCACAAATGTGTTCTGGTTTACGGTTGAAGTAAAGAACAAATTCAGGAGCACTCTTGGAGAAGGGAGATACTATTGCAGCTTAATAGCTATTGCGAAGATACTTTCTAATTACTATCACACAAATAAATAAGACTGACTGACCAAGTCAGCTTTTAAGCAGAATACAGTGATTTATTACATCCACATCCAGAAGAAATCTTAGCTGCCTATTTGCTTCAACTACTGATTGTCATCAAAATGTTTACTCTTTTTTCCTCCCCACTTTTTTATGGCAACAGGTAATTTTCTTCAGACAAGTAATTCAAGAATTATGTACATGCACCAATTTCCCTTATGCTGCCTTGGATTCCTTCCTACTTAGCTAATTAGTTCAGCCAGCTCTTTTACCCTTCTTTCTAAATTTATGATCCATGTTCAACTTACAAACTTATCCGCATTAGCTACATTCATTCATACAGACAGCGAAGGACAAAGTGAAGACTGCGTAGACACCTACAGAGTAAATAAACCTCCTGTGTGCATACCTGCATGTTATAACACATGTGGAATTCGTACTTTAAGAATCTCTAAGTTCCAAAAATCGACTTTTGAAAAGTTGGTATCTATAGTAAGTAAGACTAACCACTCAATCAGATTTGTTGTTATCCATAAAAAATCAGCTCCCTTATTGATTAGCTGATAATTTCTCCACAACTAACTTGAGTCTGGAGCCAGGGTTTATTTAGCCCACCTGCTGCATATCTACAAACAAGGTTATTAAAGTGTTCAAGTATTAAAAAGTCACTAATGCTGAATTAATTCCTGGCATACATTACGCTTTAAAAAAAACACAGCAAAAGTTTGTTTTCCTTTATTATTTACCACTATCCCCTCCTTACAAATACAGACATCCAGCCCATAAACCCTGCCCTACCAAATTCTCTCCATCTACACTAACAATAAATCCAGGAAGCAAACTTGATTTCTGCAATATAATGCCCATAAAATGAATCTGGAACAATTCTGATCAGATTTTTTTTTTTTAAATTGAATTTACACTAGAATAGGTAAGCTACCAGCGCGTTCTTGTTCTGTTAAAAAATAATGTTCATAAAATATGCACAGTTGGAATATTTAAGGTAAGCGTCCCCTCTCCAAGTCCTGATAAATGCACATGCAGAGCAAACTGCATGATATTTTTAAAACAATGGATTGCTAAATACAGGTATTTTATTTCTTTAAATTCTTGTTACCCAGTTAAAAGAAAAAATTAAAGTTTATATATGAACTAAAACTTTAGTTTATTATCATATGCTATTCCCATCATTCGGTATCCTAACTGGGCAGAATAAAATAAAACTAAAACTTTGGGCACGGAAGTTGATCTCATGGAGTTAAAGTCTTTGATTTAAAAAAGAAAGAAATTATTATACTGAAGAGCCTCAGATTGAGGTAATATTTGTAGCAACAAAATAGATAAGTTTCTTAAAAAATGTTACAAGCATCTTTACTAACACCAGTTAATAAATAAACCAATCACCAAGGTGACCAACCCATAAGTTATTTTCTAAAATTCAGAACATCTTCCAAAAGGTTGTTTGTTGAATTTTCCTGTCTTGCTATATGTGTCCCCCCCAAATTCAAATAAAGTTGACAACTTTATTTGTTCTTATGGAAAAGAAAGCAAATAGGCTGAAATAGCTAGTTTTAAATAACATTAACTTGAAAATTTTAACTAATTTGTGTAGTTTTACAGATAAACTTTCTATTATGGTAAGATGCTGATGCAGAGCACAAATTAGAACTGGACAAACTTTTCAGGTTGAAATATATAGTGCATGATGAAAATAATCAGGAATCCCACCCCCTGCCATTAGAATATTACTTACCAGGATAGATAATGCTAAATTACTCTTTTGGTTCCAATGGGAAACATAAGAAAGGGTAGAGAGGCAGCAACAAGCACAGATGTTTGTCATCATCTAACTTCTTTCGATTTCAGCTTCAGTAGCAGGATTAAAATCTGATCTAGAGTGCTGATGGCTGACCAACAACAAAGCTGACTCCTCTACCCACCCACAATTTTTTTTTGTGTTTTATTTAGTGCACATGACATCTGTGGTTAATCTGAGCACACACACAACAATAAAATGGAAATATATACAAGGTAGCCTTGATAAGTGCAAGACATCTATTAGATGACAAATATTACATTTTAAATAAAGGAAAAATATCTGGTAGTTGACTTATCTTCAATGATCAAAAAAGATATTTAAACAATATTAAAAATACATTTCAATTTCTGTTTCAAGGTCTGGGATGTATCATACTGCATAGGTTTCCTATATGGTTGGTTATTTTTATAATCCATCTTTATTTCACTACACTGATTGCAGTCAGTCTTCTGCTTACAGAAGGCCAACAAAAAATTCTCTGAACAATGGCCAAGTTTATCAGCATGCACGTTTCAACATTAACCCTTTCCGACAGAATTTACATAGCTGTTAAAAATATAGCATTAAAAAAAATATCAACATTCCAAACTAGTTTTTGATCCCATTGAACTCCTTCTGACTACAATCACTTTAGCATTTGCCCCTCTTGTTGATAGCTACAGCTGCACTTCCCAAAGATAGAAGTTTTCAGCTTCCCCCTCCACCCTCCCCCAACAGATAACCAGTGACTGATGTTCTTCCCTGTAAACAATTTCAGTGATAATCAGAATGCTAGAAAAACCTTTTAAGCCTGAAACATTTGGATATAAAGAATCCAATTACTGGAGACTAAATAACAAAATGAGGGTCATCTTCAGGTAAACTTTCAAAGTTTGTTCATGGATAGAAAGGTCACAAGAAAAAATTCCAATTTATAGGTAACCGTTGCATATTTGCAATCAGAGTAAAGTTTAATAGCTTAGTCCCAATCTATGGCTCTAGTAGTTAAATCTAGGGTTTTCCTTTTTTTTTTCTTTCCAGTTCCTTATTAAAAAAAAAAAAAAATACTAGCCTCCCAGAGATAAATATTTGATAATTATCTGAAAACCTATTGATGATGCACATCAGTTTGGGTACCGTGACTGGGTGGGTTTCCAAGGCGATTGCTCATGGACCTACCCACCCACCACACAGGTGAAACACATGTTTATGGAAACAGTTCAAAATGGCTTAATAAAATAACTCCAACAGGTCACTTAGAAAGCTGTTTAATACGGAAAGTACAGAATAAGGGCACTCACAGACACTTTCTGTTTTTAATCAGGACCCTTATTACCCCCCCCCACACACACAAACAACAACAAAAAAAAACAGCATTATGGATCTTTACCTTTTGCAGTACCAAAAACCGGTTATATTGCTTCAATATGTACCAAAGGTATGGCAATGAAGAGTTCAGTAACTGAGGGGGAAGGTGAACGACGATAGAGAGAGAAGAAATCAAAAACCTGGGGGGGGGGGACTGCTGCTATTTTAGGATGCGCCCAAGAGAGCAGATAAGGGAGTCGGTCGGTTTTTAGGGGTTTTCTTCCAGCACGGGGCACGCATTAAAATTTGTAGAGAAGTTGAAAAAAAAAAAAAAAAACAAAAAACTCAGGTAATCGGTGTCAGTGACTACTACTGACTGATCTCGTTATATTCGGATAGGTTAATGGAGACCTGTGCTACTGTGCAAGGAAACCTCTGACATCTTTCCGGACAGCAGCAGCTCCCCAGCCTCCAGCCGACGACACTGGAGACCAGAAAGGGGCTCGTTCGTTGGTAAAGAAGACATTTCGATGGTACGGAAGAACTACAGCGCAGAGCATTAGGGCGACAGTGGACCGGGAAGGGCGGAAGACGACCTTCTTATTAACCCCCCCCCCACCCGATACCGGATACCGGTGGTGTGAGGGCGGGGATGAGACGAAGACGACCCTCCCCACCCACCCGGTGGGGGTAAAAAGTCGAACTAAAATTACTTTTTCCTCCTCCCATCTTGGAGGGCAACGCGACCACGGCACGGTGGGGAGCGTACCACCACCCAGCAGTTTCCTGGCGGGCGATCGAGTTCCGGTCGACGTCCGCAACCTCGGCAGGCGGGTTTCCGATTACCGGGAGGTGTAAAGAATTTCTAAATTAACCGGCCAAACGGATCGAAGCCACATTTTATTCATTAATAAAATTACAACAAAAGAAACACAAACAACAACGAGAAGAAGAAGAAAAGAAGAAGCGCTGGATCCTCCTTCCGCCACCGAGACACGACCGACTCCGGCAGGGGTCCCGTGAGTCCCTTCAAGTTCTTATTTCTTTTTATAAATTAAATCTTCCTTTTGGTCTTTCCTCCCCCACCCGGGAGCTACCAACGAGGCCCGTTCCGTCCGTCCGTCTGCGGGAAGGCCCGCCGAAACAACAGTGAGCAGACGACAACCAAAAATGGTGGGAGAGCCGAGATATTCCCTCCTCCTCCAGTCTTCCGAGGGAGGGAGAAGGGGACAGACAAATCGTCAGCCGCGTTTATTCAAAGTGGGGCAGCAGAGGTTCAGTCTGAATGGCCGGTCGGGCGACCCAAGTGGACAGCAGCAGCCCCCCCCAATAAAACCCAGTCATGCCTGCCCGGCGGCACCACAAACAGAGAGAGCCCCGCCGCTCCCGTATCACATACGCCATTATTATTACATTCCTTCAGTTTGGATTTCATCTCCACAATGAGTTTTTATTCATATTATTTTCTCGGGATTTAGCGGCAGCGCAATTATCGCCCCGTCGTCGGCCATTGATTAGCCAACCCTACACTGAAATGCCCGGGGACACGAAATCAAACACTACCCTCCCTAACCCCCCCCGTCCCTCCCTAGAAATCCACGCCGGTCTATATTCTCCTCCCTGCCACCATATTTGCCCACCTGAGCCCTATCTGCGCCTGTGGTGATTGTTCTCGGGCTCCCCCAACGATCTCCTTTCAGGCCGACGACCCCCGGTGAATAAAAACAGGGAGGGGGAAGGAGGAGGAGGCCGGGGTCTCTCCCCCTCCCCCCCAGAAACAAAACGACAACAATTTTGGGGGGGGGGTTCTCACACACGAAATTAATATGACCCACCTCTGTAATTGTAGCTCCTCTGTCTAGAAAAGGCGGCGGCGGCGGCAGCCCCCGGGCCGGCAGGTGACGGACGACCGGGGGAAAGCGCGCGTTCGTTCACCCCAGCACCGGTGATCGGCGGCCCCTCCGGGGGCGGGAGGGAGGACCTCCGCGTACCCCGCTCGTCGTCTTCCTCCTCCCCGGCTCCGGGCGGGAAAACAGCCTCCGAAACGCAGACGACCACCACCACCACCCCCTGGGTCTCAGGGAGGGAGCCACCGACAAGAAGCCCACACCCCGCGACGCTTCTTCCCCGAACGAACCGCCATCGTCCCCCTCCCCCCTAACCTCCGCCGGGAGGGGGGGGTAAGGCGCGGGCGGCAGTCGGCTGCTGGCTCCGCTCGTCTCGCCCATGCACCTAGCAGACGGACGGACTCGGCGGGAGGGGGACCGACGAACGCTGGGTGCGCGCGCCGCCGCCGCCCCCCCCGTCTCCGATTACTGACTGCATCGTATTTCTCCCCCCTCTCGCAATAAAGGAAATCTGTCCCTCCTCCTCCTCCCCCTCCCGCCATCCCTTCCATTGTTCTTGCGAATTCGGCTGAGGAAAACAACAATAAATAAATAAGCTGTAACGAAGCCAGCAGACCCCTCCACTGTCTGCTGACGGAATCGTTACCGGGCGGCAGGCGGCAGCACCAGCAGCAGTTTCCATGTAACTAGAATTGACCCCTAACGCCAAAAAAAAGGGAGTGAGGGGGGCCCTCCTCTCCCTCCCCCCTCAGCGCGTGCGCCACACACGTCAGCTGAGCGCGCGACGCCCGTCACCCAAGATGGGATTACGAAGCTGACAGCGAATCCGCGTCGACACCGGTGACGGGCGGAGACCCCGAGTACGACGACTAACTAGGGGACGGGGTGGGGGTCAGGTGTGGGCTGACCATTTGTAGAGTGGTGGTGGGAGGGGGAGGGGCGGCGTAAATCGCCAGAACCTCGCACGCATTTCCGTCAGCTTCCCTAACGGAGATCACGCGTGAAGGTGGCGGGTTTGAAGGTTAGGATGACCCCGGGGTGGGTTCAGCCTGCCCCGCCCTGCGCCAGCAGTAACCCTTTCCCTCCCGCCAAGCCCGTTCAGAATGCAGTAAAACGGTAAACCTCTCTAGCACCACCGGGTGTCGGTGGTAAAGTTTGCGGACGCCATTACTGTTATGTGCCTGGCTGCTTTACTTTCGTTGTTGCATCCATCCTCATCTTCGCGACATTTTAAAAGATGAGGAGGAGGAGGAGGGCGACGCACACACACACACACACGTCTGCCTCGGACGTGGAACTGCAGACGACGGCTGGCTATCGCGGCATTTGACGAACCAGCTGACCAACCGGCCATTGCCCGTTCTACAACATCTGAGGGGGGGGGTGAAGTGGCCGGAAGGGGAAGGAGGGAATTCCCGGTTCACCCCCCTTTGGAAATGGAAGCAAAACGATCCAATCTGTCTAACAGACAGTAAATGCCGCACATAATTAAAATCAACAAATGGTTAAGTTTCGGAAAGAAGGGGAAAAAAAGCAACAAACAAAATGTCTCTGTCTGTCTGTGTCAACAGCCCCCCCCCCAAGTGGGTGGTGGTGTGACCAGGTGGATGGACCCCGGCGTGGGGCTGGAAGCGGACTTACCAGTTTGCTGTTTCAGGTACCAGCTGATATTAAGTAAAGTTAGTAAAACGAACCCTAACACATTTAGTACATCTGCCCCAGCTCCCGTTTCTCCGACTGCTGCTTTTAAACGCCAACAGAAAGACGAAGATGCCACAATTTCATTAATCGCATCCCCCCCCCTCTCTCTGTTCATGTAAGTTTAGATTATTCACTTATTGTTCTTTTCTTCCCTCTTCCCGGAACCGGCCCTATGGGGATCTAACGGCAACAAATTGAATTCCGTTGAATTAATGGTGCATTTATCACCAGTTCTGTCGCCAGCAATATTATTTATACCTTTATTGCATTACACTTGTCCCCAAATATTATTCGGAACCAGAAATTTCTTTATTTCACTCCAAATAAAAATAAATCTTAACTTGATTTAGGAAAGGAAAAAGTTGTCGATACAGATTTTTTTTTTTGTAGAACAAAAACAAATCCAAGTTAAATCGTCTCAGCGACAGAAATATTTTAAAATTAATTTAAACAATAGTGCATTTATCTTAACCAAAGCCAAGAGGCGACCGACCATCTATTCCCAAGGTCCCGTTCTCGAGAGACTTTTGCTATCCCTTAAAAGTAATTTCGACCCCATTGAATGAATTCTTCGGTAAGTGTAATTTAAAAAAAGGGGGGAAAGAAGAGAGGTATTTAGCCTTCATAATCAAGATGTTTTTATAAAGTATTATTATTATTATTATTATTATTATTATTATATAAATACTCAAGCGATAGATTAAATGTCCGGAATTTGCCAAGATTTTTAAATGAGAAGAATTGGGGTATTTAACATATTCTCAACAAAGATTCCTCCGTGGTGAGGTTGCACGATATCTGGATTCTGCTGAGAGACAAAAACAGTATCCAGACAGGGCCAGTTACTTAAAGCAACAAAGCGAACAGCGCACACGTGGCCAAATCTGAATTAGTTTTAGGAAAATTGCGTAAGTTTTGGAACACGTGTTTCCTTACTGTATTTGAAGAGGAAGGTAAACATTCAGTGGGAAAGACTTGGATTCGTTCTTACTCTACAGGGATGACTGCTGGTAAACATAACACCATGTAGTCCTTTCAACCGCGTTCATATGCTGTAATACAAGACGAAATCAAAACAATCAGAAGGGCTAATTTCTAAGTTGGGGCAATTTTAAAGCCCAGCTACTCCTGACAGGAACTTGAAAAAAAAAGCGGGGCGGGGTAGGGAGTTAGTTTCGGTAGTGGAATGCAGCTACTGGTTGTTTTTTTTTTGTTTTCTTCTTTCTTCGTTAGTAGCGACGATTGGATTTTCTTCAACAGTTTGTTCATTAAATAAATACCGACGATGCAGATGCAGGTTTGTTAGCGAGAACGCCGATTTCAAATGATGGAGATGCAGTGCGAACGAGAGAGAGAAAAGGAGAGATAGAGAGAGAGATGGAGAGAGAGAGAGATGGAGAGATGTGTAATATGGAGATGGAGAGAGAGAGAGAAAAGGAGAGAGGAGAGAGAGATGGAGAGGTTGTAAGATGGAGATGGAGAGAGGGAGAGAGAGATGGAGAGATGTGTAAGATGGAGATGGAGAGAGAGGGGGAGAGAGAGATGTGTAAGGAGATGGAGAGATGTGTAAGATGGAGATGGAGAGAGAGAGAGATGGAGAGAAAGAGAGGGGGAGAGAGAGAGAGAGAAAGAAAAGGAGAGAGGGAGAGATGGAGAGAAAGAGAGGGGTAGAGAGAGAGAGAGAGAAGGGGAGAGATGGAGAGAGAGAGAGAGAGAGAGGAGAGAGAGATGGAGATGTGTAAGATGGAGATGGAGAGAGAGAGAGAGAGATGGAGATGTGTAAGATGGAGATGGAGAGAAAGAGAGGGGGAGAGAGAAAGAAAAGGAGAGAGGGGAGAGAGAGATGGAGAGATGTGTAAGATGGAGATGGAGAGAGAGGGGAGAGAGAGATGACAGAGAGAGAGAGAGGGGGAGAGAGATGGAGATGTGTAAGATGGAGATGGAGAGAGAGAGGGAGAGAGAGGGAGGGAGAGAGAGAGAGAGAGATGTGTGTAAGATGGAGAGAGAGAGAGAGAGAGAGGGAGAGAGAGAGATGGAGATGTGTAAGATGGAGATGGAGAGAGAGAGAGGGGAGAGAGATGGAGATGGAGAGATATGGAAGAAACGTACAAAAAATAACCTTAACGGTGCGCAGTTTGGAAAATGTTTTGATGACATTTCTTCCAACAGGAAGTTCTACAATGAGATTCCGAGACGTAACTGTACGACAAGAGAGAGTCGGGGAGGGAGAGCGGACCACACGCACTACGGTGTCTATTAATGAGGAAGTTACACCGAAGCTAACTAATGGTGTCATGGGTTTGCGCGGGTTACCAACAGCAGACAAAAGGTCGCGGCTCCGTCGAAACTTCTCGGCTTCGATTTCTTTGATAAACATTCAGCCGCTCGTTAAACGGCGATGCGCAGAGAGGACGTGTCCGCCAGTCTGCCAGCCGAGATCGAGACCGTCTAGTACTCCTTACGATATGCCCAACGTGCATATATACGCATGTGTATGTGCATAGACGAACACATATCTGGAAGATATCCATCAATGTTCTTATAGAAAGCGTCTAGCCCCTGTCGATACCTGGAGTGGTCGACAGAAGCCCGTGCCTGGTCTATCTAGTTACCCACTTTCCTTATCCTCTCCCCCACATAATCAGAAATCTGCCGCTGACCGAGGAAAGACTAATAGCGACAGCGGGACAAACTTACTCCCTGGGGACCCGGCCCCAGGTGGGTGGGTGGGTCGTTGCTTTCTCACCTGTCCGTAGCACCGTCTTCGGCTATTAGGCGCATCACAATGATATTAAAAGATATCCACACAAAAAAATGTATATCGCCTCAGATCGCGTCATGTCTAAAGTTATGTACGACCGTCGACTCGTGTAAAGCTCGATCAAAGCATATCTGGCTCAGGTACAATCTTACGTGCACACACCCACCCGAACGACGAGAACGCGATTCGTCAGAGACTGCCATGCTGCTTTCTCTTCGCTTCCAGTGATCGGCGAGTTCTAGACAATTCCCCCAAAGCGTAAAGGAATTGCAATTAAATCATACCTGTCGCGTTAATTAAATTATTGAACCAGCCCTAGAGTCAATAAATACACCGGGCAGGTAAATAGTTAGAGCTACTTCTATAGCCGATAGGAGAAGGAGGGGGAAAATGATGCATTCGTTTTTCATCTTCTCTCTCTCTGGGAAATGGATGGGTCCAGCCAACACAGTAACTAACATTCTACACGTTGAGTCGGCGCTTCTCCCAAAAACGGAACTGCAAATTGTTTGATGTTATTCAAACCTGTTTTTTGCCCTCCTTGTATTCCCCCAAGAGCGTAGGATCTCGTAGCCTGGGTCCGACCAACAGCCAGGTGCCCGAAAGGGTTAATTCGCTAATCGTTCCAGCTCTTGACCACAATACAGCACAACGAAACTTCCATACAGCAAATAAAATATTTTAGAAAACGACAAAACCTAATTTAGCGGCAAATAAAATTTTCGATTACATTTTGGTATATATTTAATGAAGCTAAAAATGCTAGGGTTAAGTTTTCTTTGAATGTCGTCTTCATCGAGACCTTTCCTTGGAAATGTCCGCTGTTCTGACAGAAGTGTGCAGTGAATGGATTATCCTTAGTTCGATATATATATATATATATATAAAGTGCTTTCAGATTTATCTCCCTCACACACAAAACGTAGTCAGCTCCAAGACTTTGATTTCTCCTAGAACTTAATAAACATTTTAAATGTAAGAATTTTTTCAAAGAAAGATAAGGGAGAAAACTGAAGGACTTGTGCACCGGGGTCTGAGGGCGCACGCACCTGTATACTATTTTTAAACGGTTAGATAGACTCTAATCCGGATATTTCATATCAAAACACCATCTCCACCCGACTGCTCACGAAAATATCTCCACATGACAAAATAAAAACAGATGGAAAGTCTTGAGGGGTAGAGGGGGCGCGGGCATAATTATATATGTAAAATGTCCGGAGAGTTCCGAAACAGAACGTTAATTAACAAGGGTGGGTGGCGCGGAAAGAGAAATCCCTCGTCTCTAGAACTGATGCGGATTAAGCGAGATTAGCTGCCAATCGAGATACAAAATTAATGTGTGCCGTCCACATTCCATCCGGCAGGAGGGCTCCTATAACCGGGCAGCGGTACCTGGTCACGGCGACAATTTACTCTGAACTAATATTATGCTTATAGGCGGACAATGCGAGTTGTTTGTTCGCAGCTCTGGAGTCACGTTATCGGAATATTGAATTAGGGCCGGGGGAAAAAAAAGGGGGTTGTAGAACAAATCTCAAGCGTATTTTCGCCACCGGCTTCTATTTTATCACTTAACTTGATGCGTTCACTTGTGTGCCTATGATGTTGGGCAAACTCTAGAATTGTTTAAGTTATTTTTTCTTTCGGTTCTTCTCTCCCCCCTCCTCCTCTCTCTCTCCCCCTCTCTTCCTCTCCCCACCAGAGATGTCAAAGTCCAAAAGTCTAATTGTCGTCGGAGTTCTAAGGAAGCGGGTGGGTTTCGAACCTCGGCAACCGCGACAAAGAAAAAAGGGGTGAAGCCACGGGTTTCCGTGTATTAATTACAGACGGCTCTAGGAAACCTGTTGATAAGGTGAGGAGACGGCGGGTGTGTGTGTTTTTTTGGTCGCGGGATATCCCCGCTCACGCTCTGTTCTCCGACGGCTTAAACGATTTGGAGGATCGGGGCATCGTCGACAGAAACTGCCGACGGTTTTAGCACCTGTTGAGATGCAGCCCTCCGAACGCGCCGACACCGTTTGATGTCGTGGGGGGGCCCCCCCCTCACCTGGGCGTCGTCACGGGTCAGCTGTGTCCGGTAACTCGGCCGGTCAGTCTGACCAGAATGGTCGGTCAGCACTCTCGCTCGATGTCTGTCTGACTGTCCCCCTAACGGCAGAATGGGCTTCCCGACACGGGTCACTGCCCACCAACAGTAAGCCGGCCGACCTTCTTTAGGCTATTGCCGCCCCGCTCTATTACAAAGGGTCCGCCTCAATTGTGCAACTGCCGCTTAGGTCCCCCCAAAAAAGAGAGGCTCACTGCCATTACCCGTCCCGTGTTCGCCGGATTTGACAAATAAAGCGCTAAACCGGGCCCGTAGAAGGCGAGATTTTTTTTGTTTAATTATCTGATCCCCGTCCTTCATCAAACAAAGAAACACCTCCCCCCCCGGGGGGGATAATTTACAGGAACACGCATTCAAGCCAAATCTTGTTTGTGTGCTGCCCACGTGACCGGTCGGCTTCAGAGGAGATACCGGGAGGGAAGAGAACGCATCTTTCACCCCAAACCCTGCACTTCCGAAAAGGAGGCAGGCAGGCACGAACTGTAGCAGCAGCAGCAGCTCTTCCTCGGCTGGTGTCTCTGGGGGGACAGGGTCCTAGACGCACGGACGACGAGAACCGGCCGAAATTCGAGAGCGAGTGGCCGCGCGACCAAGAAAGATGCTCTCGGAATCATTCCTCCAGACCGAGCCGTCCGCCGAAGATTTGTTTACCTCGTCCACGTTGCGCGAAACCGAACTCTTTTATTTACTTTTCTTTCTTTCTTTCTTTTGCGATTAGGTATCAAAACGGGGCTGGGAGGGAATTCCGTAGTTGCCGCGATGACGAGCGGAAGTCCGGATGTAGCTACAAGTAAACAGATCACAACAAGCGAGGAAGAAGTACCCAGCCAACCCCTCCCACACATTTTAGCCAGGTTCTGTTCAACAAAAACCAATTATCGGTTCGCTTTGCGCGATCACCTGTCAGGCCGATTTCCTGCCCCGCTGTCTAACCAGCGACGAAATATATTCTGTATGTAAAGAGAAGATTAAATAGCAGCGTTCAAAAATAAAGCAATCGAACTACGGCATTTAAACACACACACACACACACACACAACCCCATCCACGTGCGCATCTTCGAAGTTAAGACGAGTTGAAAATTCGAGACCAATAAATGAACGCGCGAGAGATTCTGCGGACAAAAACATCTTGTAATTTCTATTATTATTTTTTTTTTTAAAAAATCAAAGCAGAAAGGTATTTTTTCTTAATATGATTACATATTGTAAAAGTTTTGCGATCATGTGGAAAGGAGAGCCTTAGTTCGCACCTGAAGGTTGAAAACCTGTCCTTAATAAAACACACGATATTATCAGACAGGTGTAAAACATCTCGTGCTCGCCATAATTAAAATCCTTTAATGTCTGGAGGAAGTCACCTCGGTTTGCCGTTGTTTTGTGAGTCCGTTATCAGAGACTAGAAGAAAAATCAGGGGGATGGGGGTGTAAGGTATAGAGAGAGAGAAAGATCCACGCCATTCGTGCCACCAGACCAGAGAAGTTACATCGGACGGTGGGTGGGGCAGGGACTCGATAGACAGAAGACGTGGACAGGTAAAGTCCTTCCGATACCCGTCTTTCTCCGACAACTCCCCCCCCCAGATGTAGCCGATACCGCGAGCGGGAGGTTTCAAATTTAAATTTAAATTTAAAAAAAAAAAATATTTAAAATCCGCCGCAAGTTTTCTTTGTTATATTAATAGAACACGGGGATGAAAAAAGGGGCCAATTTAGAGACCACTTCAAGCAGTTTACCGATAACAGACTTCTTCTCTCTCTCTCTCTCGAAAAAAAGCGATCAATAGTAAAAGAGAGATGGAACCTATCACGCCGTCTGCACGTCTGGAGGCACCTTAGAAAGGAATTTTAATTCCCTTTAACCAGAAGAAAGTTGTTGTTTGATTGTTTCCATCACCTGCCGCCGAAGTAAACAGAATCGGCTCTGAGGGATTACTCGTGCGCTACAACGTTATCCGTTCAGCTGGGTACCGACCGGAATTTCAGTTTCTCAAAAAAAAACAGAAGAGAAATTAACTTAATTTAAAAGGGAAAGTGCGGCGTATATGGTATCAAAGCTGAGATGGGTCCAGGGTCTGAAATTGAGATGCTACACCGGAGACTCCCTCTGGCCGTGCACCACCGTACCTATCTACCTGTAATTAAGCTACATGTCCGGAATACCACAGGTGGGCCGCTGTATTAAAATAATAACACAGACAAGGACTTCTTCACGCAAATCGGTTTTCGATTTGAAAGACTCGTTTATCAGCAGGTAAAAAAACCGAGAAGAGGACAAGAGGTGGGGAAATTACGGAAGGCTTCCTAAAACCGTTATTCCATTCTAAACACCTGGGTGGGTTGGGGAGGGAGACAAAGACGAGAAGGGTTAATCCTCCAGTCTAATTCACACAAAAAAGGCCCCACAAAAATCTTATTGTTCCCTTAACAGTCAAACAAAAGAATCTAATTAAAGCGTTAATGCGACAGTTTAGGAATTAGCTGGGAAAGATTACTCGAATTGCGGATAATCTTTTTCCACAAAGTCCACCGAGCAAACACAGCCTTGTCTCCACCACGGAGCTTCACCGGATGCTGATGTACTATAATAAACTGTCATTGCGCTGTCGTTGTTTATGTAATTTGAATTTGCGGTTTTCCCGCTTATATAAAATTATCTTTTTGAAAAGTCTCGTTACATCTAAACACATCTTACGAAGGGCAGGTAGGGGAGAGGAGGGATTGGGCTGCCAACTCAAGCGACTGTCACCCGATGGGAAAATTAGAAGGTTACGGAAAAGGTCCCGAGGAGGAGGAGGCTGATACCTGCGGTCTGTAGCCGAGATGGACCATAAGACAGACAGCACGGTTATTTCAACAGACGCCGACACCACCACACCTTGCTCTTATGTAATGACTTCCTGAAGACACAGCCCATCCTTCCCAGAGACCTCGCCATCCCTTGCACCACCTGACTCTATTCTTCTCGCCGTGATCAGTTGCACGGGGATTTCTTAATTAGCCCAACCGAGCGCAGTCATCCAACTCAATCTGCGCCAGAGAAAGCGGGAGGATGGAGACGACAACAACAGGGTGCAAAGACAGAATTTTAATTCGAAATATAGTTTAAGTCAGGTTTTCGGCAAATAGGAAAAACGTGGGCAAAAATCTTCGCGTGTGTTTTTTTTTTAAATTAGGTAACCATGACAACATTTTTGTCGAATGCAGTCACTAATAATAATAATAGTAATTAAGTGTCTACAGGCAACATACTTATTTACCAAGTAAAAAAAAGGGAAAGTGACTTCAATTTAGGCGAATGGAGATTTCCGGTTAACGAGGCTATTTTACCGAGACATTAATAGATAGCTAAAGTTCTTCTCCTGAATTAGTTTGGTGCAGACTTTAAAAAAAAAAAAGAGAAAGAGTAAATAATTGTTTATTAACTACGAGTTATTGGTTAAATTTTAAAAGAAAATCGTGGAAGTTTTAAAGACCGGTTTCAGTGTGGCATCTTCGCTGATGTAGCCAGCCAGCCAGCCATCACTCAGCGGTCCGGCTTAGAGACCGGACAGGGAAATTAAGGGACAAGAAGCCAGTTAGTTTAGCTTCTTGCCGGCATCTGACTGGATTTCCCTACAACAGTTCCTTCCTTCCCCGGTGGCAGCGATCTGGCCCGATAGAGGCGACTGCTGAGCCGACTGACTGTGCGGCGTTTTACCTGTTAAAATAACCGACCTATAAACTAAACATCGGTGTATATAGAAGGCAGGTATGGGTGTGTAACCGTTATTAATTAACTACTTATGAAAAACCTGACAAGTATATTTCACACACACACACATATATATATAACACACAAACACATACCTTGTCTCTCGTATTGTCTGATGATGCGCGATCAGTCGGCGACTTCAGATAAAATATTTTCCCCCTTAGATGTGTTTTCCTGGCAGCCAGGTGACACGTGAAAACTCCAGATTAGGTGGGGGAGACGCAGACAGTTGCGGTGTATAATATACCTGGTCTCCGCCCGGTACTGTAGACGAGCAAAGTGGGTGATTGGCGAGCTACTACCGTCCAGCCAGGCTGGCTGACTGCCCGCCCCCAGCCTGATCCGAGCCGCACACAGACGACATCTGACTCAATCTCCGATAATCATTTAACTTTGATTTTAAAAAGAGGGAGGGAGACATGCGGTGGGTGGGAGGGAGGGAGGGAGAGAGAGAGAGGGGAGGGGGGGATATAACGCCTGGGGATGTTACAGATTTCACTCTCACGCCGTCGTCTCATCCAGACAATGAAGCTGGCCGATAATCTGAAAGCTGGAGTTAACCTCTAACCCCGCTACCGGATCACGCATGCCGGCGACACTAGGGTCTGGCGGCAGCAGCCGGGGAGAGAGAGAGAGAGGGCCACCGACCGACCCTCGCGCTGTGCCGCTCGAGCCAGCAGCAGCAGCAGCAGCAGCAGGAGCAGGCTCCCTCCTTGTAAACAATTGTTGCAGCCCCACTCTCGGAGCCCGCAAATTAAAAAAAAGAAACAACAACAAACAAACAAACAAACAAACAAACAACACAAATAAGAAGGCCCCCTCTTCCCACCACCACCCACCCCCCACCATCTCCCCCCCCCCCCACCAACGGAGGAGGAGAAGGGGGGCCCCGCCATCCGATCGACCGGGGATAACAACAACAACAACAACAACAACAACAACAGAAAACGCTCACCCAGAACAGCAATCAAGAGAAGAAGAAAAACAAAAACAAAACAAACTTTTTCTCCTCCCCCTCCTCCTCCTCCTCCTCCTCCCGGTAGCGCCGGACCCCCGGGGTACCCGTCCACCACCGCCGCCCCTGCAGCATTCATCATCACGCGCGTCCCGAATACCGATGCACAAGCCCTCGGATTATCGCCGGAGCCCGCTCCTCCGGCCGGGTACTCACCGTTCTCCAGCAGGAAGGCCAGCTCGTGCTCGCTCTCTATGTGCCTCGGATGCGACTGCTTGCGCCGTGACATGTTCGGAAAAAGTAGGCTCCCAAATGACAAAACTTGGAGAGTAGCAATTTCTGATTTATATACACGGCACCCTCGTGCGCATGTCAGAATTATGATTATCAATAATGCGCCGTGATTATCATAATCAATTTGTAACAAGACATTTGATTGGCTTTGATCCCGCTTCCCAATTACCTCCGCAAATATCGCTGACAGTTGATGAGAGAACGCAATACCTCTGTGAATTTTGAACAGGGACAATGTGTGTTCAGGTCTGAGAGGCGGCATATTGTGAACTGGGGCTACAGCTCTCGCGTCCAGCTTTGTTTGCGAGTTGACGGGGGTTTGTTAACTCGCCTTGTTACGTAACTGACTTTGGAGAGGCGGAATCGTTCGGGCATGACGGCTGGCCGTTCGACCGGGGGGAGGAGGAGGAGGAGGAGGGGAAAGGTTATCAAAGGAACGAGGAATTTTTCTCACCGGGAGGAGGAAAAGAAGAAGAAGAAGAAAAAATATCTGCGTGTGCGCTGCCACCCCCCCCAACCTTTCCCTTCTTTTGTTGGTTTAGTCTTCGCTTTCTTCAAAACACGGGCCCCTCCCTAGTCTCCTCTTCCTCGGCCGTCTGCTAGCTGGCACGAGGAAGGCTACTTCCTATCGCTGAACGAGGGCGATGGATGGATGGGAGGAGGGCGATAACTTTCAAGGTGGAAAAGAGAGAGGAAAAGGGGGAAAGGATATGATTGAATGAGAGGGAGAGGAGTAAATACTACTAGAGCCATTGATTTCTTCTTCTTCTTCTTCTTCCCTCTCTCTCTCTCTCTCTCCCGGAGTCGAGGGTCAATTTATTTATGGAAATAACGGCCTTAGGGTGTCAGTGTTACAAGTGCTGTTAGAAAACACCAAGAGCGGGAACACACAAATGTCTAATCGCGCTGTGGGCCAGCCGAGCGAAACAGAAGCGCTGCCAGGTTTAGGAGAATTCTAAAAGGCGAAGATTACGCATTTGAAAGCATTATAACCAAGCACGCGAAATGAACAGTGCTAAACGACTCCAGATCCGTCGACTTCGGACCTTATGCACAATTCAAACACTTTGATTTAATAATAAATATTTAGCCATTATTCAAACAATAGTTTATATATGATCGATCTACCTTTCTAATAAGTTATGTGCTTACCTGATAGTTATCTTTACATACATGTAAATATATGCAACTGGAATGAATACAGACCAAATCTATATATGTGTGTGTGTGTGCTAGTACGGAAAGAAAGTTTTTTGTATTAGAAAAACTGATGTATATGAATAGAGATTATATATATATATATATTTAGAATGGAAATATTTCTGAAATTTAGTGAAGGAAAATGATACCTGTAGAAAAAATGAGCAAATTCTTAAATGTTAATATATATATATATATATATACATCCACTGGTACACATACATGATATTGATTGTCTAATATATATATATATTTTACATATATTTGTGTGTGTAATGAATTAAACAAATATCTCTTATATATATATAAACATCTTTCCTATAGTATATATAAGTTATTTTGATTTGTTTAATAAGGATATTTGTTTAATTCCTTACACACACAAATAATATGTAAATATATATATTAGACAATCATTATCATGTATGTGTACCAGTGGATGTATATATGTAAATATATATATTAGACAAATCATTATCATGTATGTGTACCAGTGGATGTATATATGTAAATATATATATTAGACAAATCATTATCATGTATGTGTACCAGTGGATGTATATATGTAAATATATATATTAGACAAATCATTATCATGTATGTGTACCAGTGGATGTATATATGTAAATATATATATTAGACAAATCATTATCACGTATGTGTACCAGTGGATGTATATATGTAAATATATATATTAGACAAATCATTATCATGTATGTGTACCAGTGGATGGATATTATTTGTCTCTGTGTGCTTTTTTCAATATATCTTTCAAATAGGGAATTAATTCTATGGAGTGTAAGACTCGGTAATTAAATATGTATGATACACGCGGACAGTGCTATCAACATTTGTTATTTTTGCAGTAAAAATATTTACGTATCAAATAAAAAAAAAAAAAACATGATATATGTGTAACACGTATCACACTGTGTATGTACTATACTTTAATGTTAAACAATTATAAAGAAGCCGTTTATGCCAGTCAGGGTCCGGATTAAGGAGAACTGCTTCCTCCAACTTTAGTTAGCACGCAGCATCCGCCCTGAACAGTGGCGGGTGGCCAGGGAGCGAGCACGAGGTGAGGCGGCTGGACGTGCGAGGTAAATGATACGGTAAACACCAAGTCGACGGGGACCCCGCCGGGCTGTGGGAGCTGGGAAAGTGGTAACGCAATAGTAAAAGAAAAGAACCGGTGGATGGGGCGAAGAGGAGGAGTTGGTTGCGCCCCCACCGGCGAGACGAGGGCGGCAGGGAGACACCCACTCGTCCCCACCCACAAGAGCCAGAGGAAGCGCTCAGCGTTCGGGTCTCTTTCTTTTAAATATTATACTTTCTTACATCGCAGCTAACGGCTTCCTGACATGTTATTGGATTTCTGATGCAGGCCTGGAGGAAGAAGAGAGCAGAAAGATGGAGGGAGGAGGAGGGGGGGGGGTGCCCACCAAAAAAAACCAACAACCCCCGGGTCAATATTACCGTGACCTCGACATCATACGGTTCTTTGGGGATGAAATAAGTCAATTTGGACGGGTCATGGTTGGTAAATATTTGCCGTGGTTCGTGTGACACCTCGGCAACGTGTGATAGCCAACCACTGCGGATGTGCGCGGCCCCGACCCGAGCAAACAGGGGCCATCACGTCTTCGCACGGAGCGGGGTGGGTGGAGAGAGAGAGAGGAAGTGTCGAGAACTTACAGCGATATTTACCGACGCAAACTTCATATTTCGTCTGATGACAACACGGCGCTGCAACCGCAGGTGTAACATGTCTCCTGACACCGACGGGGCCAGGTGTAGCGATCGTCCGCACCCGATATAAAACTGTAGCTTTCTTCTTTCCCTTTCCCCACCGTCTCACGAAAGTCTGTCTGTTCGTCGCTCTAATCGTTTGCATTTTAATTTCAGTGTTCGATCAGTCGACGAAACTTCTCTCCTCTCCTCTCTCTCATCCAGCGCATCTTCATCCAATAAACGGTGAGAAATCTCGGTAAAGGGAAGAAAAGAACTTGTATATATAAACAAACACACACACACACACACACACACACACCCCTAATCGATATTCAGACAACGAAACGATAATGAGATACTTAAAAGTAAAATGAAAAGTCAATTCGTCCGTCGTCCTTTTTTTTTTTCCCCCCCCTCCCTCCTTCTGCGAATTAATTTTAGCTGGCTTAGCGTCATCGGAGCGAACGTTCTAGGCTGACGGACGGACGGACGGACGGACGGGGGGATGGAGGGACACAGGCTGGCAGAAGGTAAACAGGCATACCTTACAAATACACCTAACGTCCGTATCTGAGCGGGATTGTTTGAACTGCGCCGGAATGGAGACTTCGACATTGTACGCAAATCGAACGGACGAGGAGGAGCGAGAAGGGTAAGTGTATTTGCACTGCAGCAGGTCCTTCCTTCTAAAAGCTAATTCCTTCAAAGGCAACATCCAGATACCTTGAATATACATGTTACGAACGCCCGGCCCGGCCAGTAGACACCCCCCCCAATACGGAGAGTTTCGTAGCGGCGTGAAAGCGCGGGAGGTCAGGGGTTAAGTCAACAGAAACCGGGCACCTGATAGGGGAACAAAGCGGTCTGACCCGGCGACCGCCAACCCGATGGTGGTGTTACAAACGGGTGCTAGCACCTCCTCCTCCTCCTCCCGGCGGCGGCGTCGTCGGGATTGTTTCGGTCGTGGTGGGGCTAGGGTTAGCGCCATCGACCCTACACACTCGTCTCCCGGACCGTCCGTCGCCGACTGTCACTCATCCCGTCGCGTCACACCGACACTTCCGCATAGCTGGGGCGCGGCGGATCCGTGCACCCGGGGACGGGTCGGTGGCGGAGGGGACGAAAAGGATCGGCCCGCGGTGAATGCGACTTAAAAAAAAAAAAAAAATGGGGGGGCGACCGCACTTTTATTCACTTAGATCCGCGTGGAGGAGGAGAGGGGGAGGAGGGGTTAGCGCGTGCTGCCGATCACATGACCCGGGAGAGAGTGCGTGAGACGCTGTTTGTCGGGGCGGTTGCGGAAGCTCTCGCTTCTTAATTAGTTCATTCATGAGTCGAAAATCAAAGTCCGCGTCAAATACGAGCATCCAGCTCAGCATGCGGAGCGACCTTGACACTCCATGGATACGTACGTAAACACGCCACGCGCACTCACCCGGGCCTGGCCTCGGTAACCCACCGCCGCAGGTTCGAATAAAGGAAACCGAGAGCGGAACGCGCGTCCCAGACCGGTAGGTGGGCAGCTGTATTACACCGGTCGGTCCTGGCTGCTCAGGAACTCCCACCGGAAAAGTCTGGGATATTTCTCCGCTCCAGCTGCCCTGGTCGAGTGTCTCCACGTGAGGGGTGGCGCCTGTCACCGCTCGATCGCTGATCTGGTTTTTAACCTCAAACAAGGATGCGTCGTCGATATATATATAGTGGAAAGCAGCTAATTCATACCTGCTTAGGGAACTCCCCTAACCACGGTGAAGTGATCACACAATAGCACAGATCCACCGCACTCACTGTCGTAAACAGACAGACAGACAGACAGACAACAGGTCGACCGACAGACGTCCTCCCTTAAAAATTGATAGTTCTTAATTGAGATTTCCAAAGAGGAAGTCGCGCGCCACAGAAAAGACGGTATAGATAATATATCGTGAGAAAGGGAAAAATCAATAAGTATTGATCTCTCTTTGTTGATTGTATAAAACTTCTAAAAGCGGAGAGATACAGAAACGTTGATGGACGAAACCGATTACTTCACGAAATATTACAACTTGTTATAATAATAGTAATAAGATTTGAAATGCGTGATATAGTTTTAATTATTAATATTATTACCACTGTCATTAGCGTCTATTGACGGTTAATATTGTTTACTCCGCATTAGTTACCATAATATAAGAATAAACAGATCCGAATTTTTTATCTATTTATTTTTGTTTCTCCTCTCT